>JAQPZY010001482.1:0-195000 GCA_029931535.1 Margaritifera margaritifera | reverse complement strand
ACAAAATGTTAAAAAATGATGGATAATTTGCTCCAAACTGCACACATATATAAATGTAGCTCACTCTCCAGGTCCTTGCATCTTTATTTGTTATTTGTTTATGTCTAGTAATTCATATACTTGTTAATATATCATTCAGTTTATGAATTCCAGTGTTTATATATTTATGTGTGTGTGTGTGTGAGAGAGAGAGAGAGAGAGAGAGAGAGAGAGAGAGAGAGAGAGAGAGAGAGAGAGAGAGGACGACGACGACAACAACGACAATAATAATAATAATAATAATAATAATAATAATAATAATAATAATAATAATAATAATAATAATAATAATAACAACAACAACAATCATCATCATAATGATGATGATGATGACAAGTGAATACAAAATATAAGATTAGAACTTTCACCCAATAAAATAGCCCCCCCCCAAAAAAAAAAAAAAAAAAAAAAAAAAAACAATAAATAAATAAATAAACATTTTTTTTCAAAAAAAAACTAATACATTGATATTAGTATTTGGTTTTGAGACTACGCCAATAAATTTCTAGCATTTAAGAAAATTAAAAAATTAGTGAACTTCTGATGAAAACTGACAATTACAAAATACATCGAACATCCTAATTCAAAAGTGTATTACCAAATTTGCCCAGAATTCGACAAACAGCAGGACTTGGAATGCACTTTCAGACGCTGAAGCAGGCAAGGTCCGTAACTCTGTAAAACTTGTACGAGACTGAGCTTTTATATGCCTTGCATGGACAGCTGTAATAGACCAACTACAATCCAATATGAAAAGAACAATGTATTTGAAAGCATGCAATACAACGTCACGTCCTCACACAGGTTTTCGTGCAAAGTAAGCTTGCTAGTATAGTTCTGTGGATCATAATTTATGCCGAAGTTAATTAAGAAACCTTTTCTTCTTTTTGGGATACATAAATGTATTCGGCACTATAGCCAGATTGTGCTGATGTTCCGTTAAACCAATTACAGAAATAATTTTTTTTTTTGTGTGTGTGGCTTGTTTATCGTTTTGTCTGTGTTTAAAAAATGGCGATATATGCATAAAAACAACTATCGAGTGAAAAAAATCTAAATTATGTTTTATATTGGTATGAACTCAAAGATGTGTAGCTAGTATCAATTTGAGGCGACAAGACATATCGACCCAATTGTTAAATTAAGAAAATTAATCACAAGAACACAAGTATCTTTGCTAGGTTAAACTCAATTACTGTTCCACTTTCCCAGCTATCATCCATCACTGGAAGTTGTTTAGAGGCATAAATGTAGTCTGTTTTACTACAAATGTTTCGATAATTCGTTTAATAACAAATAATTTATGTGGCCCTCCCATACACATGCGATATTTCTCACCCCTAACGTTATCACACCATATTCTGCTTAGCAAATGGACAAGATTTGTTGGTCGCTGCGGCATCATATTACCAGCCATCAGATCCGTGTATTATATTGCCAGTTATCAGGTCGGTGCGGCATTATATTGCCAACGATTAGGCACACAGGAGTTTAATTTTGTATGGAATTTAAATGACACCCGAGAATTATTCACACAGAAAAATATTAATGGTTATATGGAGTTTATTTATGGACATGTCTTAAATTCTTCATCAAACCACGAGTAACGATGATGACAATGAACTCATCAAAATACTGTATATACACTCTGCAAGTTTTGTCCGATTGAAAACAACATAATGTGCCGGCAGATCAGGGTCTATGTTATTTGTTCGTCTGATTAATCCGGAACAAACTGCATAGACCCAGATCAGACGTCGCATTTATGGGTCTATGCAGTTTGCAGTCTATGTCAGACTTATACGCCAGTATATATGCTAAGTAAAAATTAGAAGCCACAGATTGTCAAAATAATAGAATCGATATATGGAGTAAGTAAACTTGTGGGTTCCGTTTGTGTACTACTCAGGATAAATTCTTAAGAGCTATAGAAATAGTTGTAGATTTTAATGTCTGGAGCAAACTATCACGGAGGCTAAAATTTGTTCACAATATTTGTAAGAAAGGAACTCGAGCTGACTCGGGAAATCCAAGTAAGTTTTGAAGTATCCATTTTGAATCACTCACTAATTAGATCTTTTGAAACCAGCACGTCCTTGAGTCAATATTTATTTTCTTACGATGATCCAAGAGCACTACCTTTAAAAGTATAAAAGTATATATATATATATATATATATATATATATATATATATATATATATATATATATATATATATATATATATATATGGCAAAACAAATATGAAAATCCATTAGTTCCACACGGCTGTAAGTCATTGTGCGTTTTGCTGCCGTTTATACAGTAAGAGAAGGAGATTTCGTTGTGAATGTAATATAACAATGTCTTATATCTTGTTCCCTATCATTAAATGAGCGTATAACATAAAATAACTATACCTACATTTTCAAATAATATAGACACGGAACTAATTATCAGTTAAATTACATTCCTATAATATTAACTGAAATAATCACACACAATTGAAATTCGTTTTACATAGGAATTGATTCTATATTAGTATCGGTAATTTATATAATTTCTATATAGCATATTAAAATGGAATAAAGGGTTGTACGTTTTTTTATTTGAAAATCATAAGACAAAAAAATAATTTTACCGATAAAATAATTATAGAGAGACAATGTATTTTAGATTAATGTCCAATTTCATGATAAAGATATGCACAATTCATTGGTGTGAATTAGTGCACTCAACACTAGAAGGAAATAATAATTGTCACCATGACATTCTATGTTTTATATAGAAAATGTATGATATGTATTTATTTTCGTATGCTTTTGAATATTGTGTGTGCCAGTTACAATTAGTTTCATTAAATATCATGAAGGTGAACAATTTACCTGTTGATAACGACATTTCACCATCAAAGACCACAGGTAAACATATAATTAAGGTATGACGGTGCAACATTTGTGATTGCCCTTTTATAGCTGAATGTTGTAACTCATTGAAATACTTAAAACATATACAATACATATTAGAATTAGCTCTCTACTGTTCAGAGAATGGTCTTTAATATAACACGAATCATAGGCGCATGAACGCAATTATTTCTGTCGGAAGAATAGCAATTTCAAGTGCATGGGTATATCTCTTTACAAGCTGTTGTATAAGAAACTAAATATATATCCATTTCCTGGCATAATAGACGTTCTTCTTTCTTTCCTTCTTTCGTTCTTTCCCGAAGGAAGAAACGATGTTTCACGTAGCTAGTTCAAATGCACTTTTTACCGGACGCTGTATCTGATATATAAAAATAGAATGAACTGAAGTGAAGTGTTATCTTTACACGGAAGGAAAAGCATTTTAAAAATAGTTTGTAGGAAACAGTTTTAAATCACTAAACCTGAAACTTTTTTAATCTGATTAGGTTTGCCCCAGAATATTCTCAACTGTTAATGTCTGTACTCTATCAAATGAAACTGAAACACCCGACCCTTCTGTCTCCCAAAGTTCTTAATTTTATCTTGTGCTTTTATAAACAAGAATATTTCTTATATATGTTATATTTAGTAGCCTCTGCGTTGCCACCACCAACAGTTCAGTCTGCCCTTACAACTTCCTTCAGATATCGGACGTAGATTATGTGTTATTATATAGTAATGGTATATGTACAATTTGTTTATCTGTCTGCTTCGAGTCGCATGGAAGAGAGAAAAACAAAAGACAGTAATTACACGGACTATTGCCAGCTGTATATTTTATTTCGAACTTACACGTATTGACCTAAATACATTTGCTCAGAAGTATGGCACGAGGTATGTATATTTATTTATACAGGGGAGGGGAGGGGGCACTAATTTCGAGAAGAAAAATAAAGCGGGTGGGGTGCTGGATGGATGTCTCGGCCTTTATCCTGTTCCAGACAGGTTTAACCACCAGTACAGACAAACGGTTTGAAAATTAATACACATGTCAGGCAGTATTACAGACATAAATATAAAATGACAGGAATATTACATTGATACGTGTAATCTCACTATGTTTGTCATAGGCTTTTGCCCCAAAACAGACTGCCCTGACAAGTGTAATTTCATTATGTTTGTCATAGCCTTTTGCCCAAAAACAGATTGTCCTGATACGTATAATCTCATTATGTTTGTCATAGACTAGTGTCCAAAACAGACTGCCCTGATACGTGTAATCTCATTATGTTTGTCATAGACTTGTGTCCCAAAACAGACTGCAATGACACGTGTAATCTCATTATGTTTGTCATAGACTTGTGTCCCAAAACAGACTGCCCTGACACGTGTAATCTCATTATGTTTGTCATAGACTTGTGTCCCAAAACAGACTGCCCTGACACGTGTAATCTCACTATGTTTGTCATAACCTTTTGTCCCAAAACAGACTGCCCTGAAGCTTATCATAAATTATGAAATTGTACTCCCCGTGCCAGACACACGAAAAAGAAGTTCCTATCACCATGGTAGCAAAACATAACCCTGTTTCAGAGAGATCTTAACATTTAAACCCGGATTGTCAGAACAACCTTGCTGGAACTTATACAGTGGATGCCCTTCCCCCCACCATCGTCTTGTGACACTTAGTACATATTTATTGTTAACTTACTTTCTAGTAGCACAAATTTTCATCAATACAAAGTGCAACTTGTATGTAGAATACTTTCAGCAAAGTTTTACCTCTGATTGTTTACCTCTTGTATATTTATCAGCTGCACGCATTTTTTTCTTGTTTTAACCTATTTATATTGGTAATTAGGATAACACTTTCCATTCGCCATTAATTGATGTTAGCTACTATGTGGAATGTAATAATAGCCTATATAACAGAATAATGAAAGTTGAATGAATGGACTGATGGCACGAGCTGTCGTTCGTATTGAGATTTATATCCTGGCTTCAAATCTTTTGAGACCTATTAAAATGGTTCCTTAAATGCATTGACAGTGCATTAGCTTGAGCATTCTTCAAGTAGCACCTTGATTAGCTAAGGTTCTCTTCACTATGCGATACCCTTGCTATATTTTGTGATTGTTGGGACTTTAAGTCCCCCCAAATCACTAAATAAAGCAAAGGACTTGCAAAGATAAGGTCAGCTACATCAGCTACACATTGATCCTAAGTGTTGTTGTATATTCGAATATAGAGAATGCAGTATTAGGTCCATGCCACAAAACAGACTGAAGATGATATGCTATTAATGACACAATGCAAGAGGCTTAAACTCGGGATTGTTATATCGTTAACAGGGTCTTTACCATCTGAGTATGTATTTGTTCATACATCATACAACCTAATCTGATTTTAGCCACAGTATTCCATGGATTATATATATATATATATATATATATATATATATATATATATATATATATATATATATATATATATATATATATATATATATATATATATAAACACAAATCGTTACACTATCAATCAGAAGTTAGGATGCCGAACCAAAAATGTAATCTATCTTCTTCTAACATGCAAGATCTGTGGCACTCAATATGTTGGCGAAACCATTGATTTCAGAAAACGAATGAATACCCAGAAGAGCCACATTCGAAAACAAAATCAACGCGAAACTCGCCAACCACTACAAGTCGACTGGGCATTCAGTCGAGTCCCTCCAGATGCTAACCGGTTAATTCAAACCTGGGGTGAACCGATATAGAACGCACACGTAAGGAACGATACTGGATACTTCAATTGAAAACTCACGGGGAGTTCGGCCTAAATGAAAAGTCTAACCTTCCTATTGCAATCTTATCAAAACTACACCCAGGCATCAGTTTATCAGACGTACGCATTTTTGGCGATAATATTTACCCAAGTAAATATTCCGTAACTCTTTATATGTATTATTGGTATTCTTCTTCTTTTTCTTCTTCTTCTTCTTCTTCTTCTTCTTCTTCTTCTTAGTATTATTATTATTATTATTATTCTTATTATTATTATTGATGTTATTTTTATTATTATTATTATTATTATTATTATTATTATTATTATTATTATTATTATTATTATTATCATCATCATCATAATGCTTCGGCAGATCTGGGTCTATGCAGTTTGTAAGGACAAATCAGTAGAACAAACAACATAGACCCTGATCTGCCGGCGCATTATGCAACGGCAGATCAGGGTCTATATTGTTTGCATTTGGACCCGGATTATGCGCGAGTATATAAGGTATATTTCTTCGACATCGACCTGTAAAATTTACCGGCAGACCAGTATATGAATAAGTATTTGAATTAAAGTGGCATTAATTCTAGAATTAACACTGCGACACATTTGAATCAGGACGCGACACATCGAGCCTAAGTTCACAGTCAAGAAGATGCGGTAAAGTTCTGGCCCTCATCGAGTATTTATCACTTAACAGCGTCGATACCCATGAGTTATTCTATTTATTCCATGCGACATTTGTTGATAAACATACTAAGTTAGGCAACCTGACCGCATTATCTGGTGTAAATATTACACTGCAGACTGACTACAGGTTTGAGACGGAGAAAAGTTACTAACTACAGTATCCATCTCGAATGAAGAGATTAATTTAGGTGACAATTGAGTTTATACTTCTTTCCTTTTTATTAAGCAACTTCAATGAATGAAAAATGAATCTATCTATGTATCCGCCTGTCTTTCTGTCTCCCTGTCCTTTTACCATCTATCTATCTATCTATCTATCCGTCCATACATCTATCGATCTATTTTAATCAATTGGACGATCGATCCAACCATACATCATCAAGTAAATCATCAGGCTGTCATTAAATCGTCACTTGACGATGAAGGAGATGACAGCAAGGGCGACTATATGGGGGTATGGAGATGTTAAAGATAGCTTTACTGTTGCAAGATTAGTTTAATCGGGGGTGCTTGAACCATACCGGCGAAACAGCCCTAAAATAAATTAAAATAACTTTAAAGGCTTGTGCATTGTCTGAAGCGGAGCCAGTGGCGGCGCGACGGGTGTGGTGGTGGGCTCGTCAGGGGGCAATTGCCCCCGGGCGCCGGGCTGGGGGTGGGGGCTGTCGGGAGCTTCTTTGTTTTTTTTTTTTTTTGGTTGTTTTTTTCAGCTGTAACCCTAGATGGGGTGGGGGTTGGTGGTTGGCAACTTGGCAACTGACATAAAAAATGTTGTTCTCTGTGGCAAAGTAGGGGCGCCACTAAAGAACATTGCCCCCTGGCGCCTCGAACCCTAGCGCCGCCAATTATCAAATCATGTAGCTCGTTGCGGTTGTCACTGTTTTGTGGCTGGTGAGGGGGATTTACAAACTTCCGTGTTCCATCATTTGCGTAAAGCGTGGAGGAAATAAATAAAAAAAATTTTTTTTTCCTTAGGAATCGTTTGATGTTGCGAATACGACATAGATTGTGTGAAGGATGCTTGTACGGTCAGATGAGGAGAACCGCGGTAGCTCAATTGGAAGAGCGTCTTACTCGTAATTCAAGGGTCGCGGGTTCGATATCCGCCCAGGCCGGCCCAGATCAGCTGCCTCGGTGTGTCCTTGGGAAAGGCACTTAACTCCCATTTCCTCGGCAAGATAGAGCCAATAATGTGTTAAAAGTGCCGTTAAAACCCACAAAAACAAAACAAAATAGTCAGGTGTACAATATCTTAACCACTTTTGTTTCCAGACCGCTGTGTTTATTTTATTGCACCTGGAATGAATTACATTAATTATAAACAATGTATGTGAAGGAATGACTCATTCAGTTATGTAACTCTCTATGTAACTAAAAGACCCAATTTCCCTTTTCTTCTCTTTCCTCTCATATGAGCTCAGTACTTTTCGATAATGTTTTTCATGATGCACATTAAACTTTTTTAACATAGAAGCAATTACAATATTTAGAAAAGTACAAGATTTTTTTTAAAAATCCATAATGTTTGACTTTCCTATCCAAGATTTAATAAGGTTATTAACAGTTGACACGCTGTACAATGTCAACGCTGTGCGATTATTTTGCATTCACATTTCACACACTAAAGCAATATGCGTAATAGCCAATCGGAACTTGCTCGGACTTTTCTGAAAGAAAAGGACGATGAAATTTTCGGTAGATAATTTATGTGGTGTTCCGCTTGGTATATGGGCGAAATTTTACCATGATAACTCTTTTCTGATCGTAATTTTTCTGGTAAGCTCTCTTTTAAAATAAAATCTTTTGCATGCTAACATCAGAAATCAGCGATTTTAAACTGTATATTATGGCAGACATTATAATTGATGATGATGATACATTTAACTTGTAAAGTGGATGAAAATAAATGATTATACTTGCTGCAGTACACACACGCCTTCATGTACATTACTCCAATTTTAGATGTTGCTGATGCTTCAAATATTAATTACAGTCATTGATTTTGGACACCAGCATGCAACAAAACACTACGTCTCATGCTAATTTTAGACGCATTTACTTTTCAGTTGAATTTATGAATCCACGCCATATCATTTACTAGTACATTTGGTATAAGCTTGAAAACCAACAAAATATAACAATGCAGAAAGCTACCAAGATTAAGATGAGACTGAAAGATCCTGGTATATTGTTAGCATAACGTAGTGCATCGCTGATACTAATATAGTCTCATTCAACAATATAGTCAAAGATGCTGTATGATGTACCTAATAACGAGCCCATTTACCTCTCTCTCTCTCTCTCTCTCTCTCTCTCTCTCTCTCTCTCTCTCTCTCTCTCTCTCTCTCCTTTGCACTTCATAATTTCTGAAATAAGAGAGTTGAACGACTCTGAGGCACATGTCTATACATGCATGAGGAGTTCATCGTTGGTATTGGTTACACGTGCAGCAAAGTTGTCTATACTTTTTCTGGACGATTCCATGTTTCGCTGACATCAATATTTATCTTTCAACAGACCTGTACCTAATAACGAGCCCATTTACCTAAAACTCTCTCTCTCCCTCTCCTTTGCATGACTGATATTCGACACTTAAAAACATTTTATATGGAAGATGTTACGTATTACTAAGAGTGTACATAGATCCAGAAATAATTCCAGGAACCTTACTTTCATGTAGAACGGTAGCGTAGGAATAGTATTTTAAAATCTCTCATGTTTATAGGGCACTCCATAACTGACTGATAGCCTGAGCGGAGATAGCGCCGCCCACTCAATACCTTGCTATAGTATTGGCCAACACTCCCCACCCCCCACCCCCACCCCTTGCGATCTTAAAAACGAAAAGCATCAAGGATAATAAAAAAAATGCACAAAAGTTAGTTATTTCATTAATAATTTATAACTTATAACCTGATTGTCACCAGGAAGTCCCTAACACAGTCGTCTTGTTCTCGTTTCAAACCAAACGGAAGTTTTCAGTGTAAACATCCAGCCTGGAAAAGTCCATTTTCAGTGAAGGGGTGAGGTTCATAGGACGATACAAACTTAGAAGGTAAAAACTGTGTCATCTGTATCAAATATTTGCAAAGTCAAGTTTTAATATTTGTCAAAAAAGTTAACAAAATTAAAAGGGCAAGCGGTGTTACTCTTATGTCAATGGGTTAAAAGGATGTAACTCCCATAGTCACGGAAATGTACGGAATTATTCGGAACGTATCGAAGACATGGATTGAAACGCGAACAAGATAACAGTGTTAGAGACTGGCTAGCGACAATCAGGTCTTTTTTTGGGGGGGGGGGGTAGGCGAATAATATAGTGTCATTTAAAACAAATAAAGTTTATTTATTTATTTATTGACAGTAATCTTATACAAGTAAAAGTGGATGTAAGCACATACTGACAATTTCGTTAAAATTTTAATGAAATATGTTGACGTTATGACTATTTAGAATGTATATATGCTACATATTAATAATTAATGATCACGTAAGTGTCCGACCATCATGTACACAAGCTCTTATAAGTTCTATATATGACTGCGATCACTTCAAAGCAAATACCTTTCCAGCGATAGAACTGGTCAGCAGACCATTGGGATTTACCATAAGTTGGCGTTTGATTTACAGGTGGGCGAGCCAGCGAGCCATCGTTCGTCCATCGTTTCAATGCAGGACTGTAAGAACTTGTCAGAAGCGTAATAAACGTATAAGAGAATCTATGTTTATATATAATCCTTACAGTCCTGTTCACTGTAATACTAACAGTATACGCGTATAAATAATGTCGTAATCGTTTAACTTGTTCACAGTAATATTAACAGTATACGTGTATAAATCATGATGTACGCGTGTAACCTGTACACTATAATATCACCAGTACACGTGTACAAATCATGATGTAAGCACGTAACCTGTTCACAGTAATATTAACAGTATTCCTTCATAGATTATGATGTAAGCATGTAACCTGTTCACAGTAATATTAACAGTATACGTGTATCAATCATGATGTAAGCATGTAAACTGTTCATAGTAATATTAACAGTATGCGTGTATCAATCATGATGTAAGCATGTAAACTGTTCATAGTAATATTAACAGTATGCGTGTATCAATCATGATGTAAGCATGTAAACTATTCACAGTAATATTAACAGTATACGTGTATCAATCATGATGTAAGCATGTAAACTGTTCATAGTAATATTAACAGTATACGTGTATCAATCATGATGTAAGCATGTAAACTGTTCACAGTAATATTAACAGTATACGTGTATCAATCATGATGTAAGCATGTAAACTGTTCACAGTAATATTAACAGTATACGTGTATAGATTATGATGTAAGCATGTAAACTGTTCATAGTAATATTAACAGTATACGTGTATCAATCATGATGTAAGCATGTAAACTGTTCACAGTAATATTAACAGTATACGTGTATAGATTATGATGTAAGCATGTAAACTGTTCATAGTAATATTAACAGTATACGTGTATCAATCATGATGTAAGCATGTAAACTGTTCACAGTAATATTAACAGTATACGTGTATAGATTATGATGTAAACTGTTCACAGTAATATTAACAGTATACGTGTATAGATTATGATGTAAGCATGTAAACTGTTCATAGTAATATTAACAGTATACGTGTATAAATCATGATGTAAGCATGTAAACTGTTCACAGTAATATTAACAGTATACGTGTATAGATTATGATGTAAGCATGTAAACTGTTCACAGTAATATTAACAGTATACGTGTATCAATCATGATGTAAGCATGTAAACTGTTCACAGTAATATTAACAGTATACGTGTATAGATTATGATGTAAGCATGTAAACTGTTCACAGTAATATTAACAGTATACGTGTATCAATCCAATCATGATGTAAGCATGTAAACTGTTCACAGTAATATTAACAGTATACGTGTATCAATCATGATGTAAGCATGTAAACTGTTCACAGTAATATTAACAGTATACGTGTATAGATTGTGATGTAAACTGTTCACAGTAATATTAACAGTATACGTGTATAGATTATGATGTAAGCATGTAAACTGTTCATAGTAATATTAACAGTATACGTGTATCAATCATGATGTAAGCATGTAAACTGTTCACAGTAATATTAACAGTATACGTGTATAGATTATGATGTAAGTATGTAAACTGTTCATAGTAATATTAACAGTATACGTTTATCAATCATGATGTAAGCATGTAAACTGTTCACAGTAATATTAACAGTATACGTGTATCAATAAAATCATGATGTAAGCATGTAAACTATTCACAGTAATATTAACAGTATACGTGTATCAATCATGATGTAAGCATGTAAACTGTTCATAGTAATATTAACAGTATGCGTGTATCAATCATGATGTAAGCATGTAAACTGTTCACAGTAATATTAACAGTATACGTGTATAGATTATGATGTAAGCATGTAAACTGTTCATAGTAATATTAACAGTATACGTGTATCAATCATGATGTAAGCATGCAAACTGTTCACAGTAATATTAACAGTATACGTGTATAGATTGTAATGTAAACCGTTCACAGTAATATTAACAGTATACGTGTATAGATTATCATGTAAGCATGTAAACTGTTCATAGTAATATTAACAGTATACGTGTATCAATCATGATGTAAGCATGTAAACTGTTCACAGTAATATTAACAGTATGCGTGTATCAATCATGATGTGAGCATGTAAACTGTTCACAGTAATATTAACAGTATACGTGTATAAATCATGATGTAAGCATGTAAACTGTTCACAGTAATATTAACAGTATACGTGTATCAATCATGATGTAAGCATGTAAACTATTCACAGTAATATTAACAGTATACCTGTATCAATCATGATGTAAGCATGTAAACTGTTCATAGTAATATTAACAGCATGCGTGTATCAATCATGATGTAAGCATGTAAACTGTTCACAGTAATATTAACAGTATAAGTGTATAGATTATGATGTAAGCATCTAAACTGTTCACAGTAATATTAACAGTATACGTGTATCAATCATGATGTAAGCATGTAAACTGTTCACAGTAATATTAACAGTATGCGTGTATCAATCATGATGTGAGCATGTAAACTGTTCACAGTAATATTAACAGTATACGTGTATCAATCATGATGTAAGCATGTAAACTGTTCACAGTAATATTAACAGTATACGTGTATAGATTATGATGTAAGCATGTAAACTGTTCATAGTAATATTAACAGTATACGTGTATCAATCATGATGTAAGCATGTAAACTGTTCACAGTAATATTAACAGTATACGTGTATAGATTATGATGTAAGCATGTAAACTGTTCATAGTAATATTAACAGTATACGTGTATCAATCATGATGTAAGCATGTAAACTGTTCACAGTAATATTAACAGTATACGTGTATAGATTATGATGTAAGCATGTAAACTGTTCACAGTAATATTAACAGTATACGTGTATCAATCATGATGTAAGCATGTAAACTGTTCACAGTAATATTAACAGTATGCGTGTATCAATCATGATGTAAGCATGTAAAATGTTCACAGTAATATTAACAGAATACGTGTATAGATTATGATGTAAGCATGTAAACTGTTCACAGTAATATTAACAGTATGCATGTATCAATCATGATGTAAGCATGTAAACTGTTCACAGTAATATTAACAGAATACGTCTATAGATTATGATGTAAGCATGTAAACTGTTCATAGTAATATTATCAGTATACGTGTATAAATCATGATGTAAGCATGTAGCTTGCTCATAGTAATATTAACAGTATGAGTGTATAAATCATGATGTAAGCATGAAAACTGTTCATAGTAATATTAACAGTATACGGGAATCAATCATGATGTAAGCATGTAAACTGTTCACAGTAATATTAACAGTATACGTGTATAGATTATGATGTAAGCATGTAAACAATAAAATAGTATCAATAAATTATTTGCCGATTACTTATTGGAACTATTATGATGATTTTCCTACTACATTATGTTGGTTGTTATTTTACGTCTAAAGTCAATGACACTTTGTCCACACAGATCTATTGAACCACTGTTTTTAAACATGTGTGAGGAAACGTTTTTGTCAGCATGGGGCTTTGGCTGAAAACAGTATATCAACAAGAATTGACTCCTGTTACACAACAACATTGATTTGTTACTTAACTGCATGGCAATTACGTACAATTTTTTACACTTGGAAATAAGAGAGTTGGACGACTCTGAGGTACATGTCTATACATGCATGAGCAGGGTGCATCGTTGGTATTGGTTGCACGTGCAGCAAAGTTGTTTATACTTTTTCTGGACGATTCCATGTTTCGTTGACATCAATATTTCTTTTTCAACAGACCTGTATGTACGCTTGTATGGAAGATTTTTGCACAGTAATTTTGGTACATGTGTATAATCAGATCATATTCGTGTACAAGTCTCTCCCGAACAAATTTTTTTGTAAAGTTAAAGGTGATAGTTCGACAAAACGTAAGTCAGTACTGAAGTATAAAACAACATATATTCCGTGCACTAGGACTCGAGTGTAAGAGGTTGTCCGTTTCAAATAGTATCAACAAAGCTTCGTCATATTGTAATATTCTGCCTCTGTGAATATCAACAGTATCGTCTGATCTCAGATATCAGGTAATTACGAACATTTCCACACAATTGACAGTGACATTTGTCGGGATATTGTTAATTACGATTTGGAGGCAAATGTCAATATTATTAACTTGGAATTTTCTGGTGCCATTAAGTCTGGCCAAATATCTAATGTAGGTTTGCATTTTTGTGGATGTATCATCATTATTGTGTGATCAAAAGGGCAACTTCTTAGAGGTACAAAACAAATTCTTTTTAATAGCCATTGAATCTTTGACCCCTTCTGGCCCACATGTTTTCCATGTTTGCTTCAGAAAAGATAAATATCCTGCTATTTCGGAAAAGATAAATAACGATAAAATTTCAACAGTTTGTATTCTTTTTTGCTTTAAAGGGAAAAACATGTTGATCTGTCTAAACCCTATCAGAGTTCGTCTTATTATTCCCAAGATGTGATTTATAGGTTCAATAGTCATTGTTAAATATACCATTAACAAATAGTTAACATACACTATTGTTCAGTATTATATTGTTAGGAACATATGTGTTGAAATGGACTTGACTGTCAGAGATCACATATTTGTATAAGAAAAAGCTATCATCTATGGATTGTTAACGTATTTTCATATCGGCACAACATAAAAAGCTTTGTACATCATATTCTAGAACTTTTGAGAGCTGACAACATTAGTGTGATAATAACTCTTGCAATTATAACAATTATTATTGCGGACCCACTCCCTGCAATATCTATACTAAAAGTCATGCAGGTCATGTATGCGTTCAGTACCGACAGTTTCAATAATGGATGTCGTCTTTTAGAATTTTATTACACATACCTTTAAATGGTGGTTATTCACTTATTTGGATCCTCATACATCCATATTCCTTGGAAGGTCATTATTTACACGCCCCGAGAAACACATACGGCAAAAATCAATGTTAAAGTACGTGGACATGTTTGGACGAGGTCAACCTAGAAGTGAGATCCAGTACAAACCGGATTGAATGTCGCGCGCTGTGATGTCACAATGAAAGCTACACATGTTGAGAAGAAGAAAAAAATTCATACTACCCTATATTGTGACGATTAGATCCTACATGCTCTTATCTTGAACCAGTTTAGTACCTGAAAACCACTGTATAAGTCCATAGAGATCAATAATTTTCGTCTGTATGTTTCTTGATGACAGTTAAGGTGCAGAACATTCGATAACCAGGATTGAATAGACTTGGGTTAAACCATATTAGTATTAAATTTTAGAAATAACAATTAATATTTAATTTAAGATGAGTAAATGCGCGTATATGACCACATTTGCATACACTTTAGATCAGCCACGGAATACATGTCCTATGTGTAACTGTGTGCCCGATTTATCAAACAGATATCGTCAACTTTAGTTAATATTTCAATCTTTATTTACGGGACGCAGATACAGCTTGTTTGAACAGTTCAGTACAGCCGCTCTCTCCCGCATTTCTAAAATGACCCTTTCAAAACGCTCTGTCATATTTGGAATGGATATCTAATGATCTGCGGTGGAACAGTGGTTAGCACGCCGAACTCGCGGCCGAAAGGGTGCGGGTTAAAATCCAATCATCGGGTCAGCCCTGGTCGGCTACCGTGGTGTGTCATTGGGCAAGGCACTTTACTCCAATTGCCTCGGCGCTAAATAACCTACTTGTGTAGCTGTGCCGTGAGACACCAAACCAAACCTAACCGGTCCACGCAGCTTCAGATTAAGGATGGAACATACATATATATGTCTCACTAACTTCTTTTAGTTATCTGTATTCGAATTAGGGTTGTAACGATTACCCGGATAACCGTTGACAGAGCGAGTATTAGCGGTAACCGCTAACAAAACAAATTGTATGTGCAAATAGAAAATGTGAATAAAATGTCTCGCTACTAGCGTTTCTTCAAAATGTGAATTGAAATATTGTATTACCTCTGCCCCGGTTGCAGCCGTAATTACTGTGATCTGCTCATCTAACATATGATACAGAATACTATTAATACCATCTTCACTCATACTTTATGTTAACACGCACACACATACACATATCCGCAAACACACGAACCCTGTTTTCTTCCATTGACAATTCAGGCGTTTTACAGTTTTGCGTCTAAGTCATTATAACTCTAGTGGTACAACCCGTTTTACACTTTGCGTTTTGAGTGATCTTGACAATAATTAAAGGTGGTGGAAAGCACACCTAGAGCTCATGCAAAAGCATGCCTATAGCTCATGCAAAAGCATACCTAGAGCTCATGCAAAAGCATACATAGAGCTCAATCAAAATCATACCTAGAGCTCATGCAAAAGCATACATAGAGCTCATGCAAAAGCATACCTAGAGCTCATGCAAAAGTATATCTAGATCTCATGCAAAAGTATACCTAGAGCTCATGCAAAAGCATACATTGAGCTCATGCAAAAGCATACATTGAGCTCAATCAAAAGCATACCTAGAGCTCATGCAAAAGCATACCTATAGCTCATGCAAAAGTAGACCTAGAGCTCATGCAAAAGCATACCTAGAGCTCATGCAAAAGCATACCTAGAGCTCATGCAAAAGCATACATTGAGCTCAATCAAAAGCATACCTAGAGCTCATGCAAAAGCATGCCTATAGCTCATGCAAAAGTATACCTAGATCTCATGCAAAAGCATACGTAGAGCTCATGCAAAAGCATACATTGAGCTCAATCAAAAGCATGCCTATAGCTCATGCAAAAGTATACCTAGAGCTCATGCAAAAGCATACCTAGAACTCATGCAAAAGCATACATAGAGCTCATGCAAAAGCATACGTTGAGCTAAATCAAAAGCATACCTAGAGCTCATGCAAAAGCATACCTAGAGCTCATGCCAAAAGTATACCTAGATCTCATGCAAAAGCATACATAGAGCTCATGCAAAAGCATACATAGAGCTCATGCAAAAGCGAGCGTGAAATATCTTTGTGTCAACAAGTGTAACATGTAAGTTTCACTAGATTTTAGAAATTGGAAACTTTCGTTATGTTGTAATTATTGCCAGTCACACTGTACAAGAGGTGTTTTATGACTGCGATTACCCGGTTAGCGTATTACGGGTAACCGGCTAAGGAATTTAATAACCGTTTCTGCCCTAATTCCAATAGATTGCCCTTCTATTTCGTGTTTTCTCGTTAACACAATAGCTGTCTATCAATTTTTAAACATTTTTTCCCCATCACATATTTCTCTTTTACTTCGTCCATAAAGTTACCATAGCTTCGTTCTTGTTTTTCTAATATCCTGGAAACCTAGCCCTAGAGTTGTTTTCTGAGTCGTATCCCTCACGAAAAACTTTAAAACATTTCTGTCGATAATTTTCATTTCATATAACTAATCATTATTCCTTACAAGGATTTACCATCAAAATGCAAAATTGTCATCCCCTTTTAAATTGTTTGCCTTTTGCTAGATGTTTCAAAATCTTTTGTTATATCAATTAATCTCATTTTTTTCTTCTCTCGCACATTTATCTTTCTAATATTCCTGGAAATTACTTTCGTCTATTTTCCAAACAGCATTGTGCTGCTGCATTTAACAAATGCGTCATTTCAAATCCCTGAATTCACATGAAATGCGTCATTTCAAATCCTTGAATTCACATGTTTTCACTGTCTTGCAAAGATCACAAAGCCTTACTGGATCGTTTTCTTTTTTGCAACATAACCTTTTCTGTTAAGTTTACAAATTCTTACAATTAACCACTCCTCCGCACCGGTCTGCTACCATCATTTAGCGTTTAACTTGTTGTCACTTTCAGTCTGAAAAATGATCCGTTAATAGTGACATTTTCCTAGTAACCGTATTCCGACTCTTTTCTTTACTTGTACATTCTTCATTTTTCCTCATTGACCTTTCTCCAAATTCATATTTCTTATCCTTGCATGTCTTTTCCCACCATTTTTATTTCAACGAATAACTTTTTTATTCTTTAACTTTCCTCGTTACATTTCTATCAGTTATGAAGACTATTTAACTTTACTTCTTGTTTTCATATGAAAGTTTTCAGCAATTTTTTCCAAGTACGAACATTTTGTAACGACTCTAAAAGAACTCTCTTCCCCTTATCTTTTCGCAGCAGTATTAAGGACTTCCCCCTTTTTATTTTTTTTAATAATGCACCTCAATTATTTTGAGGTAACGTATTTATTCGTCTTTCCTTATACCATAAAACGCAATCTAGTTTTCAAATGCTTCATGTGTTCTTGCGTCCTCTCTAGTAAATGTATATTGAATATTTAAAAAAAAAAAAACTTAATCAGATGTATTGAGAGAGGATATAGAAAGCCAATGATTTTAATTTATTTTAAGAGTGAATACTAATGGATACAGATCTCAAATAAAGTAACGTTTCCTTATGTTTCATTAATATAAAGGATTTTGTTGTTGCTGTTGTTGTATATATGACTTAACAGGGCATATAATTCTTTATCACTTGGTTACCCTGTGTAAGTCTGGACTTCTTTTCTTGATCATATAGTACAGTGTCGCCATATCATTATATTACAAGCAAGTCATTTAGTAGTATACAACGTAATATTTAGATGAGCGTGTAAGAAGTGGGGGAGAGAGAGAGAGAGAGAGAGAGAGAGAGAGAGAGAGAGAGAGAGAGAGAGAGAGAGAGAGAGATGGGCTAGTGAAAAGAAACGCAGTACTCAGCGTCTGAGAAACCGCCATGCTTTATTTCCTCAGATACTATGACGTTACTCATTGAAATAGATATTTTACAATTAGAGAAATATAGGAAGACATGTCAATATGAAAATCAATTCCATTTGTTGATTTCTAATCGTTTGAAAGAAGTTATTTAGTCTGGGACGGACAACGTTTTCTTAGTCTGTTTGCATTTCAAGTTCGATATTTTCACTTACAGGGTACTTAAAGCTTAATGGTTAGAATCAATGCTGCATGATGGGTAAAAAAAAAGTCATCACACGTTTTAATGTGCCTTTATATTTCTATAGACTCTTTCTAGGAGTGAATGCAACACATTCATATGTCAATATTTATATCAGTATTTAAGTTACCATGTCAGTAGCTATACTTTCTGATTCATATTTCTGTCTCAAGAGTCCAATACTTTTTTTAATTTATTTTCCTTACTCACGCTTAGTATGCTTGTTATTTATACACATACATGGCAGATTGGGTCATTTACTGCTGTTGCACTGGTGTGGCAAGAAGAAGAAGAAGAAGAAGAAGAACAATAATAATAATAATAATAATAATAATAATAATAATATCAATATTAATATCAGATAATATTAATCGTGAATTTCTTGCCCAAGAACGTGCATTGCGTACAGTCTGTATGGCATATATAAAAATTAACCGTCGACGAAAGCGTATGAGAGGTTCCGTCCCATAGACTCCTCGCCTGCTTGTTTAGACTCCCATCCCTAAAGAGAGAAAAAAAAATATTTCTGGATCTGCCACTGAATGACATACACTGTTTACTTTGTTAAACTTTAAACTTCGGCGTTTTAGATATTTCACCTTATCACAATATGAATTGTTATCTGCACTTGATTTGTATCTGTACAACCTTGAAATATCCATGTTTAATTCAATTACCTCACCATAGTTGAAGATGAAACAAGTAATATTGTTTAAAAAAAAACAACACAAGTACGTTCCGATTTAATTTTACAATTATGTTCAATTAATGAGAAGACGCTTTTATGAACTCAAACGTAAGTCATTGTCGTCTGTCCCACTCACGTACATTTGATCTTGACCTAAAATTTAACTAAGATATCTCAAAAGCGTAAGTCAGTGTCGTCTGTCCCACTCACAAACATTTGATCTTGACCTAATTTACCTAAGATATCTTAAAAACGTTAAGTCTGGCCTAAGACATTTGATTGGTGTAACTTGATGTTGCAATCAATCTGGTCCTATTTTCATTAACGATCTTCGAAATCTTAGTCCAGGCGTAAAGGTAAACGAACTCTGATTTTCATTTGTGCCTTGAATGAATATACATAACATAATTTTATTCAATTTAGTGCTTCGTTTAAAAAATATGGCCGGTTAATTTAAAACATTCACGTCATGTATCTACTCCGACTCCAGATGTTAGGTGTTACTTGTGGTTTCTTCAGGTCGCTATCTGTGTCTGTATTGTTGTGTACGGTTTGGTACATTAACAACTAAACGGCTACATTTTTAATTTACCAAATCGTACATTAGTATATAGATACAATTAGTGACTTGACGAAATATTACCAATACTAAACACCCGGTGTAGGGATAGGTGCAATAGAGTGGTCTGTACTTTGGACTACGAGAGTCGTCACGATCAATGGATATGGTTGTGACATCACTAAGACAAATCGGGTCTATTACAGGTACATTGATCTATCGATCCGCTGTTGCAATAAAGTTTGTTTGAAATTATTGAAAACAAAAATCACACAGAACAACGATGCTAAACATTATAATAAAAAAGTAAGATGAATTCAGCTATATAGGAGATAAAATGAGGAAACAATTTATAAGGCTGCCTAATTTGTGCATCCTACTCTTGAAACCTGCCGATTTTCTCTACGTCTACGGCTAAGACGTCTATTTTGTATATAAATTCAAATTGTGTACAAAAATTATCTCAAAACGTGCTAAAATCTATCAAAACTTTGAATCTCTTTCCACAAACTGACAACTTGTCTCATAACCGGAATGGAATAAGCAATGTCGCGGTATGGACTATTACTGTTTCACATGTGGAGAGCTCACAAATATGGGGACATTCAATAAATCGGGAAAATCGTAGATATCTTCAATTTTACATTTAATAAAACTGTTTTTTTTTTTAGCTGATATGTCAAACGTAAGTCTGACTTAAACATTACACGCTCCGATTATAGACTTAACTTTGAGTTCTAACTTAAGTCCTGTTTGTAAAATCCGTATCTGGACACTTAGGTGTCCGAATGTGTCCAGGCGCCACACTTTGGGGATAACTCTCTTCCAATACGTGTTATTCTGACATTGGGAACATCCATGTAAATAGTCAATTCAAACACCAGACAATGAGGATTGTATTTCACTTAAAAACAGTCAAGCTTATAAGTAGGTGTTAATGACCTTACGATCAGTGTCAACACTGTCCTGTATAAAAACAGTCATGCTTATAAGCCGGTGTTAATGACATGACGATCAGTGTCAACACGGTCCAGTATATATCTATAGATGCTTTTCAATTCTTGTAAAACATGTTTAATCGACTTGCAAATTGTATCTTTATGATGTCTTTAAAATCTCACTCTTTGATGAGGTCGAACCATACAATCATTCTTAGATATAAACCCACCTCCAACATTTTGTTATTATTGTCTATTGCAGCAAATGCCCAATTATTTCGCCGTGTCAGAAAAGTAGTTCAAACACAAATATTCAATATTTTTTGAATTCCATTTGACATAAAAGTGGAGCATCTGTAAGAGAAACGTTCTTAAAGTTGACAAAGAACGACTTATCAGGCACACACGCGCGCACATATATATATATATATATATATATATATATATATATATATATATATACAACGATAAACATGCAGATAGTTTTCAATCATCGTTATTGTTCAAAACAATCGTTCAGAATATACGGTCAAAGACAGTCACTCAATATACATGTAAAAATATCACACAGAAATTGTTCATCTGTTCCATGTTATCAAGATATCCAAGATTCTGAAATATTTCAAAATCACTTTTTTAAAAATATTCCAGAAACTATGACTAGAAATAAAACTACCTTAACAATTGCAACAAAAGATATATTACTGCCTCTGGGAGAATTATTTCATGTCTTTAGAATCGGCCCTAATTTTTAGGACCCCTTCTTTCACCATTTTGAGACGATGAAAAATTTTCTTTTTACCTTATATCATATATTCATCAATTTATATGAACATATATATTCTCTTCAAAAGCAATGAGTTTTGGTGTTGAGGGTTCTTTTAGGATGATACAGTAGAAGAATCCAAATAAAACCAACGTCTTGGACTGGTGACCATTTATACCTGTCCTCAGAATGTTGTAGCAAGTTTTGATGATCATTGCATCAACTTAGCCCTGTAACTGAAGACATGTGTATCTTAATCAAAACCAACATGTGCCTTTTGGTGAAAAAAAATAAAAAGTCTAATTTTCTTACGGTGTAATTTCTGAAACTGTAACTGGCTTGCAGTATGCAATTGAAGAGTTTTAGATTTGTTGTTCGGGTGCCGGAGTTTAAACTTTCGCTTCGAACAAGCACGTCAAAGTCCTCCAATTTTGTCTTATTTGGTTCACTGCCATCGATATTTAATATGAAGTTCTGCCCCTGGTGCAAAGGGAGTTGACATGGAAAACACTAGAATTCATTACAATCAACACAAGTTCCAAAATGGCCGAAAGTTGTAGGTCCCCCAAAAATGCCCCTATTTGGAAGAAGTAGTGAATTACTGACAGCTGTTGTTTTTAAAATGCTGACCAGGATCAGTATATTTTCTCAATTTTTCTCCGGGTGTAATTTTCGATTTCTTTTTATATCACATACATCATTGCAAAAGTTTTTCATTTCTTCGGAACCTTGGACTAAATTTTAAGTCCTCCAGCCTGGTTTATGATATTATGCAACCTCTTTTATTAAGAATGATGGTTAATTCATATATTCATGATCTTTCTCAATGATTTTCTTTACAATGCCATTTGCATGCTAACCTTCATATCTGACATTTGAATAATACTTCATTGCTGTTGCATCGTTTTTGTGAATTATCAAATTCAGCTTCCTGACATGCGCTGTAAAGTAGGATGACGTGTTTGAAGTATCCAATCATTTGCCAACTAGCTATAATAATAATTAATACACAGACTTGTAAACAGTTAATCGCTGCAAAATCGTCTTACTTACTTTCAAGACTGTTGATATCAGAATGTCATATGCCTTATTGATTTTAGGTTTGAAAGTATCATGCCAATACACAAATCTCAGCATACACTTTCGTTATTCATTAAAGCCTAATTAAAGGTGGCATGCCAATACACAAATGTCAGCATCCACCTTTCATATATGAAGTAGTTGAAGTATTTAATGTCAGATGTAACAGAGACGACACTTCCTGCGAGTGTTAGAATATATCAATGTTTATAAAGAACGTCAGTGGATCGTTTCTTTACATTTCTATCTACTCTGTTCTAAAATATCGTGTAACACAACCAAATTATTGCTAGAAACACAGTTTATAACATCTGTTCCATACAAAACGAGATATTCTAGGACGCATTGGCAGATATAATATTTTCAGTAGTTTCATATTATAATGTCGTTGAAACTTTATCCCTGACCAGCTTCTTCTAGCTTAAAAACAAAAGCACATGATATGGTGAAACGCAGCTGAAAAGTGTTTCTGTGTGGATACAATCCATAATCGTGCCTATTTAAGTTGTAGTTTGAACTTCGTACGATACAAGCACCTTCTGTAGCCAATCGGAATATCCTCTGACTGTTCCGTCAAGTCGAAAAAGAAACCTCAGATGTAATTCGCAACCATTGAGAACTATATTCGGATCTACTTTTGTTCACATGGCACAATATGGAAGCGGAAGGATACAAAGTCACAATCGGAACATTGTTGGCCTTTTCTGTCGCAACATACGTGGTGCACTCCGCAGAGGCGATTCACCAAACCCATCAAATTTACAACTATATTCGAGGTTATTTTTCGACTTCACGGAAATGGCCGACCGATGTTCGGATTAATTCTGTAGCCTGTCGCCCTCAAGGATCTCCCAAGAAATAAAAAAAAAGTCATACGCTGTTGACAGGCTGATGACCTTCTTGTATATATATGAAGCAATCCAAAATGATACAAGTCAACTAGCAGTTTGAAACGTTTAGTAGCCTTCAAGAAAATTTGATGGACTAAACAACTCTTGATGTTGTCTTTTTATCAAAACAAATTCCTTTCTTGAATTCGTCGTAGAGGAAAGGCCATTTCAAAATGGCTGAAGTTTAACTCCATATGTTACACACTGAAACCTGCACAAGAGAGCCACCTTAGGGGCTGACCAAAACTTTTTAAATACAGAATTGGCTGTTATATGGAAAATGATAAATATTGAAATTTATTATATATTTCATAATGCGATATTGAAATATATCAGTGGAAGAACTATTATATTGCCACAGTGGCGATATCAATTTTATAGCCACAGTAGCGATATCATTTTGGAACTACTTTTTTCCCATTTAGGAAATATATCTGCCCTTATGCAAGTTATTCAGATCAGTATTTCCATATTTACGCCTTCATTTTTTCTTCTTCTTCTCTCTCTCTCTCTCTCTCTCTCTCTCTCTCTCTCTCTCTCTCTCTCTCTCTCTCTCTCACACACACACACACACACACATCAGGATGATAAAATTTATGAAATCTGTGGACCCTCTTGTATACATTTATTTAATCAAAAAGGAGGCGCTATTATAAAAATGCCTAAAAACGAACTCAGAACAAACAAAAGTAGGCTTCAGGTATTAACTTTTCTTAAAATTAGTTTTCCACTTGAATCATGCAAATTATTCGAGACTGACCTTGCATGACCTTTAGCTATTCGACATTCTGTGTTACCCATACAGTATTGTATACCTTTTACACTCTACGACAAACGGACAGATTTTTAGGAAAAACTCTTGATTAAATATAATAATAAAATTGTTTAAGTAGCGATTTTAACTCTCAACACAATTATAATCATGTCTGAAAACGATGAAGAAATCGGGCATTGATGAGTGTTGATTGCAAACCGAAATTAAGTGACCGTCGAAATGTGGGTGCAGAGCCTGTTACTGAACTAAACTGCAAGCTTGTCAAGGCCACATATTCACGTTTGAATGCAGAAATAAACAAAGTAAAGAACCCAGACCATACAAGTAAACTAAAAATCATTAAAACATTTTGTTTAAAGCTGTTACGCTCTGAAATCTGTCGGATACGACGGCTCTATGAAGTTTTCTACAGTACTCCCATCCCAATAAGGTTCGCTGCATCGATCCGCGCAAGAAATGTGTTAAAAAAATCTCTTCATTTTCGTTTGAAAACAGTATTTAGTTTCACAGAATACACCATTTGAAGTATAATATGTACAAGCTAAATTTATAAAAGGTCGCTGTCTTAAGATTATTGTTAAATTTTGGAACTTCTTTTTATCGATGCAGTAATGCAGTGTTAATCGCATTGGCACAGAGTGGAAAAATATATCCATGCAAATCGACGGTTTGTGCCTTAGAAATATATAATATAAAGTAAATCTACATGTTTTTTTTTTTTTTTTTTTAAGTAGATATAAGGAAGTATTTCATTGGTGAAGTGTGGGAAAGATTGAATTGTCACGGGTGGCGAAGTGCAGTGGAAACAGTTTGTTTGTCAACAATACAGTGTTTCCCATTTCACGAGTGAAATATTTCCTTATATCTACAAAAAAAAAAACGTAGATATCCTCTCTCTATATATATATATTCTATATATATATATATATATATATATATATATATATATATATATATATCTTGAAAAAATTTGACTGTCTTGTAAAGGTGTCTGTTTGAATAATGCAGATGTTAGAGCAGGTTTGGTTGTATATTTTTTTTAAATTTATAATGGCCCATGACAGGGACCTCCCTGTTTTCCTAACCTTTTAACAGAGCGGTATTGGGATTTTGCCTGTATACACTAGACACTAGCATTTTGGCAATGTTCTTAGTGCAAAACTAAATTCATCATCAGCACAGGTTTTGTTTTCCTTAAGTCATTTCAGTTATTCACCAAGATCTCATTTGGCAAATCGTTATATGAGAGATAACCCTACGCCAACTAATTAGCACAGCAATTTCTTTAAAATCAAAGATTTTCTTTTGAGAATTTTAACCACTTTATTACAAAGTAATATTTGGTTTATGGTGAACATTTTATGAAAAAATTGATTGAAAGGAATTGAAATTATAACTTTGTGAATCTGTACATGTTATACATAGTAGAACTGCCCATTGTGACACAAACCATCGATGATGATTTTTGAATTATAGTCGTGTGCGGTCCTTCGACCATGTACGATTGTCACAGACCATTGATTGATTGATTTGGGGATTAACGACGTGTGCGCCATTCATCACTAGACTCAGCCTTTTATAGTCCGCGAAACTTTATACTCTAGACGTTATTACGTAATAAATCAAAAAGAGCCCGGCTCGAGAATGGGCAGCGGACCATTAGAATGCTGAATAAAAACGCTTGCCTGAAAGCTTGTGTTAGATAAGTGGAGCTTGGAGATTCGTCAAACTGCATTCTTTATCAATTATACTGAGAGCATGCGCTGTAACTTAGATGATGTATTTTTAATAGATGAGTTCATGATTTTCATCTTACTGTATGCCAGCAGTGGCGTACTAAGGGTAAATGGCGCCCGGGGCGACGATAACGGCCCAAAGGGCCAGAATACGAGGTCCGAATTTTTATCAGCTGTTTTGGCGCCCGGAGACCTCTGGCTCCGGGGGCAAGCGCCCCGTCCGCCCCCCCCCCCCCTCGTTAGTACGCTACAGTATGCCAGTGATGCTGTGATCATTACAAAAAACAGAATATGCACTCCATAGTGTGCTAAATGCTTTAAAATTTTATAGTCCTCGTTGGAATTTTTAAAAAAATATTAAAATACGAAAGTTATGGTTTATTGGAGATATATAAAGTTAAAAACTAGACTGCATTAAGATGAGAAATTATTAGAAGATGTAGATCCGTTTAAGTATTTCAGATTTCAATTATATATGAATATTCTTTGGACTAGGATGTAGAAGTGTAAAAGTGATTAAAGAAATTTAGCTTTTTTAAATTGATATAAATTATTTGAAAATACAGTTTTACCAATGAGTAAAAAACGTGAACTGTTTGATACTTTGGCTGGATCTATTCTGAGCTACGTCTCAGAAACATGGGATTTCACAAAGCAAGTCACGTTGAAAAAATCTATACCACGTTTGTACAAGGATTCTTAGAGTTTAAACAACAACAAAAAAAAGACAAATTTAGACGCTTTGTACGGTGAACTGGGGATGGGGGTGGGGGGTGGGGGTGATATCAAATGCGAGGGATAAGGAAAATGCATATTAAAAAATGTGTTTATGTTTACACTATGCGTACAACTGTTGCCTATAATAGTAATACATGCTAAGAAAATGATTGGACTTTTCAGGTTAAAACTTTATTGAATAATATGGAATTGTCATATGCATGGAATAACCAGTATTATTGTACGATACCTTTTGCTCAAAAAAGATAGAGAATCTTTGATACATTTAAACAAAATTGGAGGTCCTCTTTGAATTCTTTCAAAATATTACAACAATACACTTTGTTGTTTTTTTTTTTAAAAACAGCTTTCTTTTGAACAATATATGGATATTATATGAGTGCCTCGAATTAGAAATGCGTTGTCTAGATTCGAAACTGTGTCTGATAATTTAAGAATAAAAACAGGCCGATATGAAGGATTACCCAGAGAAAAACCCTTATGTAATAGCGTGATATGAGCAAACGCTAATGGATATCTCTTATTATACTTGCATGTCCTTGTTATAGGAATTTGAAACTAAAATATTTAACTAGAGTCTATTGTTCATAGCTGAATTAGAAAACGTTTATTATGATTCGTCCGAAAATTCTTTACAACTTTTGAGTTCATTATCAAAATTGATATATTTTGCCGAAATTATTGGCTTTCTTGAAAATGCATAATTTGCATTTATAATAGTTACATCAATATCCTTTGTAAACTTAAATATTTCTTTATGTAAAATTTACACTTGCAGTTTAAAATATATATATATATATATATATATATATATATATATATATATATATATAATTATTAAATTTAGTCCTCTTTAAGTTACATAACTTCCTAACTTTTGCAGCTATAAATTGTAATGTACAATTTAATGCTGAATAAAGGTCATATCTGTCCTGTTCAATTATAGGCAAACTGCAAACTGAGAGAGAGAGAGAGAGAGAGAGAAGGGGGGGGGGGTATGTACACAAAACAACGTGCAATATGTCACAGAGTTCACTTCCTGGCCAGCATTAGTACCTGATTACTCACTGTGCACTGTTTGCAAAATACACATAGACAATCACACCATTTCCTTTAAATCAATACCAAGAATGCATAAATCTAAGCTAAGGATCACCACCAAAAAAAGAGAAGAAAAAATACTCCAAGAATAAATACATTGGGACTACATTCGCGGGTACTGACCCGGAAGTAGTAATTGTGATCTGTCAAAGCCGTTCGTTCACTCTGGACGTCCTCAGCCTTTTCCGTCACATGCTAGAAGAATACCTCGGATGTAAATAGTGACTATTTTGAACTTTCATCAAGCCCGTCGTATTATAACGTCATGAAATAACTGCTTTAACATCAGAATGACTCGAGGACGTGTCACACAAACAGCAATATAAGAAATAGTATTAAAACCGAATGATTTCCTCGAAGTTTTCACTAAAAAGTTTCAGGAATAACATAAAATTAAAAAAATGCATGTATTGTATTTATGTCTCAAACGTTATCAAGTGTTATTTTCAATACCTATCATTTTAGAAGGATATATTTTTCGCACATCCAGCCAGATGTTCGTCCCCCAAAAACTTACCAATCTGGGAAGTATCACTACGATTTCCTCCGAGTTATGAAGCTTGAAAACCGTTTACACACTAAGGCCATTAATGCATAGTGAGTAATGGATTTTCCTGAATCCTCTAAAATATGAAGTCAAATTTTTAAATCATTTGTATTCAATCTCTGTGTAATTATATTCCACACAGCCCCGCTCACATATTCCGTTATCGTTACCCGGAAAATTTGCCTGATAATCCACTCGACATTGCTTGAAAATACACTTGAAACTTCTGTGTTTCTTTCACAACTCAAACATTTCACGAATGTATCTTTCTTTCTCCATTGCATCCCATACTCTCATTTTTTCCTTATCAACCATTCCTAAAGATCTCTAAAGTGATTGAATTTTCATGAAGTATTCTCTTATCTCCCTGCAAAGCACTGTTCAGTCATTTCTTTTTTTACTCCATGTCAACATTGCAACTCCTGCATCATAATTGCATATAATTTCTGTCGCAGTCTGATCCAATGTCTCTTTTGATTGAGCTAACTTTGTATTCGATTTTATATTTGTATTATTACAACATGAACATAAGGAACATTCAATTACACCTTACCCTAACTACTACTACTACTGCAACTACTACTACTACTACTGCTACTGCTACTGCTACTACTACTACTACTACTACTACAGCAACCACTACTACCACTGACATGCCACACTGACACGAATTGCTTTTCTGCTATTTCACCTTCCGTGTCTTAACGAAGAAGTCTGGATCCTTGCTATACAGTAGACCAAATGTTTTTGAAAGCTAAAGCCAGATTAGGAGATAACCGTCCTAGGTTTTCAGATTTACTGACGTATGTTGGTAGTATTCTTTCGTAAACTGAGCTTTATCGGCAAAACATCGTATTGTCGTAAATTTAGCTACCAGTTGCCAAAAAAGATAAATTGCGACTATATATATATATATATATATATATATATATATATATATATATATATATATATATATATATATATATAAATATACACACATGTAAAAACATAATAGTTATTTTTATTCCTTTATACTTAAGAAAATGTCGAAAAGTAACCAAAATGTAAGCGTATGTCGCACTACGTCACAGGATGAGTCATGACGTCAAAATGGTCTCAAAAGTTTTGATTTTATGTAGGTGATTACGTGTGAGTTTATGTGTGATCATACAACTTACCCGTGCTTCCTTTCAAACTTTGTTTCCCACAGATATAACTGTAAGTGGAGTCCTTAAAATTAGGAAAGTGTATGTAATATCTCACATAGGTATCGTAAATATTCTCTGCATCGCTGTGACTCGGTATGGAAGTGTGTAATTTTGATAAACAAAAGTTGGACGAGTAATATAAAATATACCCGGTACACATACGGGACGGGGAATATGTAAAAAAAAAAAAAATCATCAAAAAATAATTCATTTTGTATTCTAGGTCAATGGCACGTAAAGTCATGCTGGTTTCGTCCATCTATCATGAACCTCCTTTTTCCAGACGTTACAATGACCATGGAAGTGGCGGTAGCTCAGTTGGTAGGGCGTCAGACTCGTAATCCATGGGTCGCGAGTTCGATACTCACCCATACCACCCATGGCTGGATGCCTGGTGTGTCTTTGGGAAAGGCATTAAAGCTCCCATTTCCTCGGCATGATATAGCCAATAATGTGTTAAAACCAAGAAGACAAAAAAAGAAAGTAAACAATGACCATGGCCTTTTATTCTAAGGCGTGAAAATTCTGTTCCAGTTTTGTACCAAGGAATATCCAAAATATACAATATATAGGACTTGTTGTCTATGTTATTGTATGCTTACAATGTGAGTATATTTAACGTATGTTCAATCTACCGATCAGGTAATGATTCTTGATTTAACCACAGCGGGTAAGCAATATCATTACCTTTGTTTTTTCTCCTTCTTAAAAACAGTTGAGCAAAGAGAAGTTCGTTCCGATTTAAAGATAAGATCTAATAACCATTGTTACCTTCATAAACTTATTATTTTTTATGTCGTTTAAAGCAATCTCTTGGCGGGGGAAAAATGCCTTTCTTCAAGAAACCGAATACTTTGGACCTCATTATGTTCCGTGTTAGCTGAATACAAAATACGCATTCTGTTAAATCCAATGAGTACATACAATCGTGGAAATGCATTTGTTCTACATAAGAAAGGAAGACAAAGCAAATATATGTAAAATTGACTCTATTGTTTAGAGGTTTGAGCTATGACTTTTACAGTGTCTGTAAAAAGAAAAGCACCGACGTAACTCGTATGGAGTATATTTCTTCTCTCTTTTAACTGTTCACAGCAGCGAAAAACAGATTGTTCTCATCGTGAAGAAGTAGTCTGAAAGGCTAAAGTAATCGATCTTTTGTAATGCCTGACCTATTTATCCTACATTAATAGGTAATGATTGCTCATTTATTCAACATCCTATTACATCGCCTCTAAAGATCACACCTGGCAGGATACTCATAACATAGTCGTGGAATCACTTCGTCTAGGAGTGTAATTTGAGGTCTCTATCATCGGTCTAGTTTTCCAACTAGGTTCTTTTTACTGTTATACTCGCGTATCAGTCGGGTTAAACTGCAAACAACATAGACCCTGATCTACCGGCGCATTATGGGACGGCAGATCAGGGTCTATGTTGTTTGTTCTAATTATTAGTCCTAGCAAACTGAATAGACACAGATCTGTCAGCACATTATTCAACGGCAGATCAGGGTATATGAAGTTTGCAGTTGGATCCGTCTTATAAGCGAGTATATACGGTATATAAGTTTAAACATTTCAGGCTCCGTAGTCACGAAATAGTCTGAATACCAATATCGTACGTAGACTACACACGAAAAATAAAAACCATATCGAGACCATTTATGAATCAGCCCATGCGTATATGTGGAACAATAATATATAGTGAAGACATTTGGGAAGTTGTACATTTCTTCAGAGTAAAGTTATTGAAAACTAAGTATTTTTAATTTTGAGTCGGGGAGCCGTGGTAGACTCCAAGGGTCGCATGTTCGATACCCGCCTAGGCCAGCCCTCACCGGCTGCCTTTGTGCGTCATTGGCAGAGGCACTTAGCTGCAATTCTTCAGCATGATATATCCAGTAATATGTTCAAAGTGCCGTTAAAAAAACAATCAACCAACCAACCAATCAACCATCCAACCAACCAACCAACCAACCAACCAGCCAACCAGCCATACATTTTGAGTCTGAGAACAGATTTTGTTCACCAGACCTTTCGTGATTATGGTGCCAGGTTCCAGTATTTGTATCTGCATAACCACTCTCGTTTCCAATTCTGTCACTTACGTTTGTCATTTTCATTAGCTGTACTTTATTTTTGCTATCGTATATTTTTTGTTTATTAACCTGTTCAATTTAATAAAAAATACAACTATACACAACAAATTCATCAATTTTGAATCGGGCATTACATGTCACAAACAGTGTAGCTATATGCCGCAGCCAGTATGCTACTATTACATGTCACAAACAAAGTAGCGTAGCTATATACCACAACTAGTATGCTACTATTACATGTCATAAACAAAGTAGCGTAGCTATATGCCGCAGCAAGTATGCTACTATTACATGTCACAAAAAAAGTAGCGTAGCTATATACCACAGCCAGTATGCTACTATTGCATGTCACAAAGTAGCGTAGCTATATACCACAGCCAGTATGCTACTATTGCATGTCACAAAGTAGCGTAGCTATATGCCACAGCCAGTATGCTACTATTACATATCACGAAAAATGTAGCGTAGCTATATGCCACAGCTAGTATGCTACTATTACATGTCACAAAAAAATATAGCGTAGCTATATGTCACAGCTAGTATGCTACTACTACATGTCTCAAAAAGTGTAGTGGAGCTATATGCCGCAGCTTGTATGCTACAATCGTTTGAAAATTCATGCAAGAAATATATATCATGGTGTTAAGTAAAGGAAGAGTACGTTTGTTGATTTCACCCTTCTTCAGTTATGATATATATATATATATATATATATATATATATATATATATATATATATATATATATATATATATATAAATAAACTGCACCAAAATCAAATTCTAAAGTGTCATCTCTAAAAGTGAACGTGCTATAAGTTAAGTCTTAACAGGAAAGAAAAAAAAAAGGAAGTTCTTGAGCATAATAAATAATCGATAAAGTCTATCACACTTCTAAGACTGCAATAACTGACACGTTAATTATCTCAATTTCGCCTGCATTTTGTTTTAGTGGTGGACAATAGAGAAATTTACACACACACAAAATTGAATCTTATTCAAAATCACAGTGATTTCTCAAATAATATTTCTAAAACATCTGTAGGAAAACGAATAAATTACTATATTATTGACATAACAGAGCCAGACTAAATTTTGGAAAGAAAATGGATGTATTTGGTTTTATCTTTATGGGAAACAAAGTCACGAATGTAGCACTCAAGAGCAAGTCTGGTTCTAAGCAGATGGTGAATGATAACCCGGTTGATGTCCCATCGGAACTTCGAGGACCCTGGTTGGCAGTGGGGTCGAAGGCGCTCGCCTGTACAGAACACTCACGTATCTCACCTTTGTCCGCGTGAGTTCGATTCTCGGCTCGACCAACGTGGGTATGTGAGAAAGGTTGCCAGTAGCTTCCCGTGGGTCGGTGGTTCTTCCCGGGGTCTTCCCGGGTTCTTTCTGCACCAAATATACTGGCCGCCATGTATATAGCCTATCATGTGCTGAAAATGGCGTTAAACCCCACAAAACCAAACCACATCGGAACTTCGTTAAATCATCGATTTTGTTACATTATTTTTGTTAGCAATAGAAAAGTAATTATTGAACTTACAGCGCATCAGTCAGTGCTTTGCATATGTATGCTCTAGTTTCACGCTCAGAGTTGTCCATTTCACACAATGACTATAAATTGTTGTAAATTTCATTGTATTCTTACCATGGAAACTTTTGAATTCTGTCCTTTTTCAATTTTTCAATTTATCAGACAGTCCTTATACGTTTAATTCAAGTCGCCCGATACTGACTATGTAAAGTCAATATGTACACATCGTCTTTACTATATCTGTAAAAGAGTGTCTCCCTGTGGCGGAATAAAGTAACCTTTTCTTCACATGCACGCACGCATACACGCACACACGAGGGATATTTAAAATGTTCTGAATATTTTTGCGCTGTACAACAAAGTTCGTTATTTTGTGAACAGTACGTAAGTGCATCCCCTGAAAGTACTCCCCATGCGTCTCTACACACTTTCTTAGTCTGATTATCCTAGTATTAAATGCCATTTTGGTATGTTGTTGATACACTGGAAAACTGCACTTCCAACCGCATGGTAGCTTAAAATCGTCTGCCCCACAGCGTGTCTTTGATAATGGAATTCATCATAAATCACTTGGAGCTAAATCAGCACTGCATGGAGGATATGGCAAAGATTGGATAATATGCACTTATAGGAAGTCTGTCAAGACGGCGGATTTATCCGCCTGTACGTTGTCATGGAGTAGATGGATACCTCGGATACCGGTGCGCGGATGTGTGGCTGGGTAGTGTTCCACAACGTTTGGCAACACTTTGGAGGCGCAAAAAGTTCCAGTGACTCTCGCAGAGTCAGGCACATATACCTGGACGACTGGGCCTTTTGCATCGAAAAACAATGCTTATAGAACTCTCTTGACATTGGGACTACGTCGAACCATTTGTGGTCTCTGCTCGTTTTCTACGATCAAAACTGTATTATTTTCTTTTGAGTCGGGTTCAAAAAAGTAAATCCGTGTTTCATCAACTGTGACAATCTTTTTTAAACGTCCTGGTCACCCTTTTCATATTTGGCTTGTAGCTGTTTGACTATTTCAACCCGAGAGTGTTTTTGGTCAGCCGTCAACAAATGAGGGACCCATCTTGTACAAACCTTTCTGAGCTTCCAATAATCCTTCAATATATTAAAAATAGTTGAGGAGTTAGTGCCTGTGATACTAGAAATATCATCCACTGTGTATCAAGCATCTTCATAAATTGCCCCCTTCACAGCAGCCGCTTCCTGCTCACCAATCGCTGAAAATGGTCTTCCTGAACGTGGGTCATCTTCCATGGATTCGCGACCATCTTTAAAACGATGAAAGTACCTCAAAATTGTAGGATATGACAGAGAATTACATCCGTAAACTTTATCCGAGTCGGCCTTGATATCAGTCAGAGAGTACTCTAAGAGTACCCTGAATTCGCACTATGCTTTTGGCTAAGTAGCAGAATTGTTTCTCCTTCTCCGACATTTTTACGTCACTGTCATTTACCTGTCTTAATTACACGCATATATCTGCAGATGTCCGGCGTGCTGTACGTGCAACTGCAGGTCATTTTATAGAAAGTTATTTTGTCTATCGATCGGCATTAAATGTATTGACAGGTTCAAACAAACAAAAAAATTATAACAAAATATTCAGAACTTTAAAAAAAACCCAACATATATATATATATATATATATATATATATATATATATATATATATATATATATATATATATATATATATATATATATATGAACGATATAGGATACTTCAATTGAAAACTCATGGGGAGTTCGGCCTAAATGAACAAGTCTAGTCTTCCTATTGCCGTCTTATCAATACTACAGCCAAGCATCAGTATCAGTTTATCAGACGTACGCATTTTTTGCGATAATATTTACCCAAGTAAATATTGCGTAACTCTTTTCTTTAAATGTATTATTGATATTCTTCTTCTTCATCATCATCTTCTTCTTCTTATTATTATTATTGCTATTATTATCATCATCATCATATTATTATTATTGTTGTTGTTGTTGTTGTTGTTTGAACTATTGTCCATTATCCCGCTCTACCATGCTCTTGACATACTTCCTTAGTACCTCCATGCATAGCTTTACCGGGATATAATTTCCTTTGCACATTTTGATGATGGTGTTGATTGATCGCCGCGCCTGGTGTCAGTCCTTTGTTCTAAGCCTGGAATTAGGTCAAAACACTTTGGTCCTCTGCGTGATACGCACGATAAACACTTTGAATTTTTTTTTACACAACTTTGTTGGGTTGATGGCAGCATAACATAAATATGTAGTTTACCCGTTTTAGACCCTTTTTAATTTTGTCTTATTTCTTTCTGCTATTGTTTATCCTTTGTTTTGTTATTTCCCCGTCATTTAAACATGTAGGAGTCAAGAATTCTTCTCAGCTTTCGTGTTTAGTGTTTGTTTTGTGGATGTAAATTGTGTCTTCCCCTAACAAAGAGCTTGTTTAGCTCGAAACGTTAGAAAACATTTGTATTTGCGGCCGCTATCACTTTTTGTGTCATTATATATATAAATATATGTATATATATATATATATATATATATATATATATATATATATATATATATATATATACACATACATATATATCCATCGCCTACCGATCATGTATCAGTTCTGTAATCCACTAGGCCATGCGCACATTAGCTCCAAAATACTTAGCTGGAACACAGGGTCGTGCTTGTTTCGATGAATGCGATAGCGTCTTCCTGCTTTAATACAAAAATAGATCGAACAAATAGCAATTTGTAATGTCCTTATCGAAAGGATGGACAAAGCGGTAGATGGCTATAATAGACTTCCTTTTCAAAACAGAGACGAGTTATAACTTGAATCGCCATCAACCTAAAATCTATCGCTGACAAATGTTTTATTCGGAACAAATTTTTGACCTTGTTCAAAACACAAAGTAGTTCTATTTATTGAGATAAAAATTGTCAGTGAACATATGAAAATATCCATGGAATCAATAACATGTACTGTGTAATTAAATATTAAACAGGAAAGTAGAGCATTCACAACGAAATATTGAATATATTAGCTGTAGTATTTATCATGACTAGTATAACGCGATACAAACTACGATGTTAAGGATATAGCGACAAGCGATATATAAGGATATAGCGATATATAAGGATATAGCGATATATAAGGACAAATGCGGTAAAGCAACTGTCAAACCCAAAGAATCATAGACAAAATGATTTAGACTATCAAGTACTCCCTCTTTATAACGCTGTTCATATAAGCCATACAAATCCGCGTTATTAACGAGCGAGCCTTATAAGGAGGTATGTCATGATAGTAAGTATGTTCGTATGTATGTATTAGCGTTTAACGACACCTCAGTACAATAATGGCTATAGGGTGCCAATTAAAAGTAACGTTATACAAATTTAAAAATGAAGAATAGTCCATTAAAACTAAGAAATATAAAATATAGTATTTATTATATATTTCATAATGAGATATTGAAGTATATCAGTGGGAGAAAAAATATATCGACACAGTGGCGATACGACTTTTATCGCTACAGTGGCGATATCCCTTTTGGAACTACTTTCTTTTTCCCTTTAGGAAATATATCTGCCCTTATGTATGTTATTCAAAATGTGTATTTCAATATTTAGGCTTATTTCATTTACCTCTTCTGCTCCTTCTCTCTCTCTCTCTCTCTTTCTCTCTCTCTCTCTCTCTCTCTCTCTCTCTCTTTCTCTCTCTCTCTCTCTCAAGATGAACAGATCTTAAAATGTGTCACGACTGTAGACCCTCTAGCTATACATTTATTTAATCAACGAGGAGGCGCCATAAAAAGCATAAAAATGGACTTCAAACAAAATAAAAAGCAGGCTTTATATTGAGGGAACACTGTAATGATAAGATGTTTGTCGTAGAACCGTAACAGATATAAAAGGCGAAACACCGATAAGAATGAAATGCTTTATAAACGTCCTTAAACGACTTGTACAAAAGGAAACTTGTTTGGAATGTCAAGATTTCATGTAAATAAAGGAGAACCAGTCTAATTGTCATAAATCCAGAATCAGTCAATTTCCTTGTTTCACTTGTTTGGAATGTCAAGATTTCATGTAAATAAACGAGAACCAGTCTAATTGTCATAAATCCAGAATCAGCCAATTTCCTTGAAAATAAAAGCAAGCTTTATTTTCTTCTGGTGGTATAATTTCCAACTATTAAAGAAAAATAGGAGACAGACAGACAGAGAATATAGTACATTTACCACTTGTATAACCACTACAAGACAGATTTACAACGGCTATTCTTTATAGAAAATTAGATGTTTCCTAAAATTTTCAGCACTCATAAAAATGAGTGTGTTTATTTTCATTTCCTTACTCGACTATTCTCGCGATATATAGCATGTCGCCATATCTGTGATCTAATTTAATTTTAAAAGTACCAATGGTCATTCCGTGACGTTGCAAAGTCTATTCCTGTCTAACGACGAATTTGAGTGTCTGTGAATATTGACTTCGTGTCACTGTAATAACAAAAACTATGTACATATGAACTTTCTTTACAAGAAATCACTGTGAGATAGGAAGTTGATTATTAAAAGAGACAAACAGACATAGATAGAAAAAGATGGGGTGGGGGTGGAGGTGAATAAGGAAGTTAAAGGCCTGTATTGTGGACGCTGTTACGTGCGCTTTTCATTAAATTGTGAGGAGAGATACTAGTATTTCAAGTAGATTATTCTTGTTATATGGAAAGAAGGAACTATTAAGATGAAAGATAATGATAAAACAAGTATGTTTATTTTGCCTTATTTTGCAAATAGTTATATAACCTGACGCGACAGAAAAAGTACAGTCTGGTTACATTCTCCATTTTCATTGATCGATTACTTCTCACATCAGCTGCGTTAAGCTGTAGATAAACATTTGACGATACTGAAAGAACTTCTGTTTCGTGAATCTGTTGTTGCTGTCTTATATTTCAGACACGAAACAAAAACGACAGCTGTAAATCTACATGTCTGTACGAAAGATAAACAGATAAAAGTAAACACATTTTAAAAGTGCAATATTTCTTAGAATTATTATCAATTGTCCCTTGCCACACCGAATTAAAATGGGCATAAAGCATTTATCAATATTTGTCTGTTGTTGCTCTCTTATATTTCAGACACGATACAAAAACAACAGCTATAAATCTACATGTCTTTAGGAAAGATAAATAGATAAAAGAAAACATTTTAAAAGTCCAATATTTCTTAGAATTATGATCAATTGTCCCTTGCCACACCGAATTAAAATGGGCATAAAGCATTTATCAATATTTGTCAAACCGGTTTTGTAAGACTTAATAATAATAATAATGAAAAAAAAAGAAGAAGCAGAATTATAATGATATCAGCCTATACATTCTTGGGTCCAGATTTGCAAACATTTTTGTCTGCTGCCAAATTATTAAAATAATTGACACCCCCTGCTATGTACCCTCTACTGGTTACCTGTTCGCTCCAGAATCAAAAACAAAATCTGTTCTCTATGCTACATTTCGTTGACTGCCGCTAGTCCAAAATACATATGGGACCTCACCCACGTGTACACCCCCTTCTAATACCTACGCTTCTCTTCCGACACTCGTATTCTCATTATTCCCACTATCAAAACGAAGTCCTACGGACAACGTTGTTTTGCGTACCAGGGCCCAGCTATACGTGGAAAGACTGTGGCGTACTAAGGGTAAATGGTGCCCGGAGCGACGATGATGGCCCCAAAGGGCCAGAATACGAGACCCGAATTTGTATCAGCTGTTTTGGCGCCCCGATACCTCTGGCGCCCGGGGCAACCGCCCCTTCTGCCCCTCCCCTCCCCCACCACCCGTTAGTACGCTACTGTGGAACGAATTGCCTGTTGAACTTAGACACAATGACACTGTGATCTCATTTAAGAGTGCTCTGAAAACTCACCTATTTCGACTGCAAGAACAGACTTAAAACTTAGCAATGTTTCCTTAGCTTCTTTATTTTCAGCAGGATTTTTGTTTGTTTGTAATTTCATGGTATTTGTTTTTTGTAATCGTGTCCATATATATATGTCCTTATGTGTTAACTAATATTGTAAAGCGCTTGCAGCTTCTAAAGATTAAGCAATGTACTTAGTCATTATTATTATTATTATTATTATTATTATTATTATTATTATTATTATTATTATTATTAATAATAATAATAATAATAATAATAAACTATCATTCCTTAATACAAAAGTTGTTTATTCATAGATTTTCTATTTGAAGAACATGATTTCGAGGAGATCTTATGTTATAGCGTATAGCGTTTGGCTTTCTTATTTGAATTGAAAATCTGATCAGTATCTGTTAATACACTTAAATATCCAAAATCTTGACGGCATGTACCTCGTCTTTTGTAGCCGGTACATATCGATTCGAATAAACTGGAGTTATAATTAAAACATAACCATATTACCAGAGTAAATATGATGCACTCCTCGTTTTAATTGATCGAATAATGTTTTTCTTGTACAACAGTTTTACGTCCGAGATATAATACAGGCTAATCGTTTAATTGAACACGAACTAAAACCCTACAAAACTCCGTTTCAAAGCTGCACCCAAACCAGAATGCCAAAACCAAACAATAAAGAAACACCTTGTTAATATCACCGAGTCATGACACTAAGAAGTATATGCGTATTATTCTTCAATACCACTTTTTTTTCTTTTGAAATTGAATCGGTTTTGTTAACCACGCTTCTTTTCAGATACATACTCTTCAGTTTTTGAAAATAATTTTAGTCTTTTCGGGTATCCAAAGGTAGGACTGAACCATCAAACTTATGTTGGTAAACATTCACCCGGAATGAAGAGGAAAAATGAAGTTATTAGAGTTTATTTAGTTTGGATTTGTTGGTGTTTGCGGCACTGGCTATATCTTGCCGCAGAAATGCGAGATAAGTGCCTTTACCAAGGGCACACTGAGGCACCAACCTGAACTGCCCTGAGCAGGTATCGAACACGCGACTCTTGGGTTACGAGTCCAAGGCTTTACCAACTGAGCTACCGCGGCTCCCTATATTAGAATTGAACACACTAGGCACATTATACTGGTCTACAGCCCAAATGATTTCGCAATAAATGTTATCAAACTTTACTAATTCTGGGTCACTCGGAACGAAAATGATGCTTAAAATTGTTGATTGGCTCTAGTTTTAAAGATATGATACTGGATCAGTATATACGACCCTTGACTTGGGAATGTGCGGACGATAAGTGAATTATAAAGGGAAGGGATCTCAATTTTAACCAGAAATGACTAAAATACATCTTTGACTGGATCTATGAATAAATCTATGACTGGGTTTGGACAGTACTTGCTTTTTAGGCAAAACAATGAATGATGCAATCTGAAGCTGGTATTGCATCATACATGATATTAATTGCATGATGTTATTCCTATAAGTCATGGATGATGCAATAATAACTAAGCTTACATCACTCTGCTGAAGAAATACCCTATATCAGCTCTACAAATCATAGAGTGTCGTGCTGTCTTATTTGTCAGTGTTTGATTTTACAAAGGGACACATTTCTGTTTAGCCAAAGTGAGCAGAGATGCCTCGTACTTGTGCGAACAATGCAGATAACTTCTGCTATGTTTGTAGTGAAGTGACTTTTGCATCACAAAAGCGCAGTATAACCATTATGGTTAAGAAAGCCTGTCACCTTTATTTTGGCAGCAAAATCAGAGATCAGGACAAGAGGTTGGCCCCACACATATGCTGCAACACTTGTGCAATAAATCTTCGCCAGTGGTTGAACAGGAAAAGGAAATCTATGCCTTTTGCAGTGCCAATGATTTGGAGAGAGCCAACAGATCATATCAGCAATTGTTACTTCTGCATGGTGCCTCCAGTTGGGAAAGGTGTGTCAAAGAAGAAAAAGTGGACTGTGCATTATCCAAACATTCCATCAGCTATACGCCCAGTACCCCACGGAGAAGGACTGCCAGTTCCTGATGCACCAGAGTCATTCTCACTTGAGTCAGACGAGGAAGAAGAAGAGGATGAAACTTATACTCCTGAACCATCAATGTCACATAACCCATATTTTCTCCCATCCTCCTCCTCTAAACCACACCTCATAACACAAGGTGAACTGAATGACCATGTCAGGGATTTGGAACTACCCAAGAGTAAGGAAGAGCTGTTGGGCTCCAGACTACAGCAGTGGAATCTCCTGGCAGGTGATGTTAGGGTTTCCATGTTCCGTGACCGTCAAAAGGATCTTGTCCCATTCTTCTTCATGGAAGGTGATCTTGTAGCCTGCAACAACATCTATGGTGTGATGGCAGCCCTCAATATCGTTCATGATCCAGATGAGTGGAGACTGTTCATTGATTCCTCGAAGACGAGTCTTAAAGCTGTTTTGCTGCATAATGGCAGTGTTTTGCCATCAATTCCAGTTGGTCATGCAGTCCATATGAAGGAAACCTATGAAAACATGAAACAACTTTTGAGGTACATAAACTGTGACCAACATCAGTGGCAGCTTTGTGGCGATTTCAAGGTTATTGCTCTCTTGCTTGGTCTGCAGACTGGATACACAAAGTACTGTTGTTTTCTCTGCGAATGGGATAGTCGTGCGAGAGATTCCCACTACATCAAGAGAGATTGGCCACTCAGAGTCATTGGAGCCTGGGATGAAAAGTGTTCAGCATCCACCATTTGTTGAATCAAGGAAGATTTTTTTACCACCCTTGCACATCAAGCTGGGTCTGATGAAGAAATTTGTCAAGGCCATGGACAAAACACAAGCAGCTTTCAAGTACCTCCGTGGAAAATTTCCAGAGTTAAATGAAGCTAAGATAAAGGCAGGTGTCTTTACTGGTCCTCAGAGTCGTTAACTTCTTCGAGATGATCCATTTCACCGTGCACTGCGTGGCAAGGAAAAGACGGCATGGAAAGCCTTCCAGTTAGTGGCAAAGAATTTTCTCGGAAACAACAAGGCAGACAACTACATGGAGTTGGTGGAAAACCTCCTCAAGGCATACAAAAGCCTTGGTTGCAACATGTCACTAAAGATACATTTTTTGCACTCTCATCTAGATTTTTTTCCACCGAACTGCGGAGCAGTGAGCGACGAGCACGGCGAATGATTTCACCAGGACATTGCATCAATGGAGAAACGCTATCAGGACAAATGGAGCCCATCAATGCTTGCAGACTATTGCTGAACAGTGACAAGAGATGCTCCATTTAATGAATACAAGAGACAAGCCAAGAAACGCCGAGTAGACACTGAATAAGGACTAAACTATGTACTTATATATACATAATAGTTTTTTTTACTTTTGTTTCAATATATTTTTTATTTATATAACCCTTTTGCTGTTTTTTCAAGTGCTATATAAAAACAGGACAGGTGAAATATTATCATGTAAAGCAACCATAAACACATGAAAAGACCTAGGTTTACATTTTATGATTAAAAGTCTACTATGTACACAATATACATAGACGTAAACTGTAAAAACTTAAATATCTTGGAAACAGTATCCAATCAGTTGTTTTAATTGTCATATTTCAATTCAGCACATCAAAATCCCTAATAAATGGTACATTTTTATCTCTGAAGCAGACGACTTCGAAAAAATTGTAGACCAGTGAATTATTGGCTCCATTAGCATCTTATAGGTTGTTTCCCTTTCTATCAAGGAGTTACCTTCCGTCAATAGGTATTTTCAAAATAATGTATTGTAAAAAAAATACGAACTTTTTCTTCATTTTTAGCTGATAATAGTTATGATTAAAGAGAGTGAAAAAACATATGGTTCTATATTATATGAGTACATAGTTTATATGAATTTATTAAAAACTATTTCTTTACCATCAGTTTATAAGTGCTAATTCCACTGTATAATGTGCAGTAAAATATTTACCATGGGGAGGCAATCCTTCGTAGGAATGGGAGATAATTTATAGAATACACAAAAAGGAATTCAGTGTTAAAAACAATTCTTTCCACTCAAGACCTCGATGAAAATTAGTAATAAATTTAATTGGCATTAACACAAAGTTTTGTTTCTAAATCAACCATAAACACCGATCCCGCATATATATTTGTATCAAATACTTTTTATCAAATGGTTAAAGTCACACATTTAATTCATTGGCGTATACTAACTTTACGCACTTCACACACAATAAAATTGCATTCGATATCAAAACGTTTGACATTGCAGATGTCAGTTTAAACAGTTTAAACAATCACCGTCAGTTTTACCTGAACCACCTAGCAGTCAGACTTTTCAAATAACTATAAAAACCTAATTGTTTCTGCAAAGGAGCGTACTGAAATGATCCCCTTGAATGTCATTATTCTTTACTGCGCCCCCGTCGGATGCCATTCAGTCCTTCTTAATAAATAACACAGAAGTGTAAATTGTATCTCCGTCAACTCTTCGAAATGTCAGTCTCTAGGAGGGACAAAATACAGATTTCTTGTTACAAACATAATTTTTAACTTGCCCTGGGTAATAATAAGCACTATGTTTGCTTTTTCAAATAGGTGTTTGACTTACTATATCATCGTATGTACAAGTAAACTGTGAAATTCCAATTTTTTTTTGTCCAGTCCTACGATCTTACAGCTCTGTCCTAGATTAATTGACTAGTCGAAACGTATGTTGTATAAATTCATTATTCAGTGGTAAATATGTCATCAGCATTGAAAATCTTGACTATTTGACTATCAAATATTGTCATCATCTGAAACAAGATTTGTCCATAATTGATAGGTTGTAGCTGGTCAAACATCAAAAGAACTGATTGCCTCTTCTTTGCAGATGCTTAAAGGTGAGGGTAGGCTATAAATTCAAAATGCAAATGCATACAATTTAATATTTAAATCAATTTTCTCTCTCTCTCTCAAACACACACACACACACGCACGCACACATGGGTAACATTGGTAGCCACTCTCTATCTGCACTCTACTATCATTTGCAGATACGTTCTAAATCAGTGACTTTATAAACATTTACTTCCAATATGACATGACTGATGCTTTGTATTATCGTCCTTTTTTAAGAAAAAATTAAAACCGTCTAACATCATCTTCCTAATTAATCACATTCAACCTTATTGTATCATCGATTAAGGCAGACATTCATACAAAAGAGGTCTTCCCTCCACAGGTCGTCTTTTATAGTCTTGCACAGACTGTCTACACAAACAGATTGTAATTTTTTGGTGGGGGGTTGGGAGGGGGTTTCTTCATCTTTTTGTTTTTTTATAGCTCATTTCTGTATACCTCGTGTTACTATAAATAATTTAATCTACATCACGTGTATTTATATGGAATGTCTCGACAAATTTTAAAGTAATCTTTGCGCAATTTCAATAGAAAAGGTCTGGGTACTCGGTGGTGGTGGTGGTGGGGGGGGGGGGCGGCACATTTTATGTGGAATTTCGATCATTGAACCTTCAATAATTATATCTATATCTCTACAACAATCCTTATTTCTGGGTTGACTCTGACGAATATACTCCGCCCTGATAGCTCTTGCCGTGCACTGAACAAATTGATCTGTTTGTATTGCTAGATGCCATCGTGAGAAAGGTTACATCGTCCCAGACTATAGAAAGGAGAACGGAAGTTTACATCTGCATGTGCTTCCCCTCATTTGATTGGTGCATGTGCTTCCCCTCCTTTGATTGGTCTATTTCCAGTTACTAATTGTAGGTACATTGTTGAAAAATGCTGCATGGCTGTCACTGATCAGTAGAATCGGTTTTGGAGTTGTACAAAAAGCATTACAAACAATTCAAGATTTCTCTTCTTCAGCGCTTTTCATAAAATTTTGTTTTCATCTAGCTTTTAAATACCATTTAAATATCCCTCACCAAACCCTCGTTTGTACATTTTTGATCACGGTCTTCATCGTCTGTCATTCCTCCGTCGCAATACGTGCTCATACGCCTCTAAACATACAAACTTTTTGCAGTTTCTTCACTTGATTACGTTACTGCCAAATTTCTGCTATTGGAAATTATGGCGTTCAATATGTTCATAATTTTTTGATAATCAAATGATGATGATCCAAGTGATTTTGGGAAATTAGTGATTTTATTTTTCATCATTTAAGCACAATATTTGTGCACTACTCAATATATAATCCATTTTCAACTTAGGAGTTGCTCAGGTTGTTCCGAAGGTCCCCGCTGCCCTCAGAAATATCTAGAGAAAAGGTGGAATAATCCGCAGCAATGTTAACGGCGCTACTACGCTACGTGCAAAGTTGAATATTCCTTTACCCTGGGTGGCTCAGTGGCTAGCGTGCCGGACTCGCAATCAGCGCGTTGCTGGTTCGAATCCAACCCAGCCCAGCCCAGGCTGGCTGCGGTGATGTGTCTCTGGGAAAGCCAATTTACTCCCATTGCCTCGGCACTAAATAGTCTTGAATGGAATGATGTGCCGTTTAACACTAATCAATCAATCAATTCTTTGACCTGATCTGAAAGACTAATTAAAACAACATATTGATGAATTCTGATCTAATGTGTATACTCTGATGTTAAAACCTGTGTTTGGCTGTCTTATACGGATCATATTGAAGCAGTTGTGTATGTATGCATGAACACAATCGAGTGAAGCACGACTTTTTCAACGAACATGTTAATAAAGGATTTTGGCGGGAATGTTTTATGCGAATTATGTGTGAAGCTGTTTGAATAGAGAAATTGCAAATTTTTCTCAATTTAATTTTGGTCGATATTCCAAACCGGTTTTGCTGAACATTCGCCGGCCTGCATCATCTGACTTAAATTCTGGAAGTGAACAGATCTTGAACCTAATTTATCATCAAAATTCAATCATTTCCCCTGTAGAAAACATAACTGTGCTCTTTAGAAACGGAAGAGGTCTTTTCAAAGTCGATAGGTTACATTCATATCTTCATCATCTCAAATGTTGACTGATGGATAAACATTGTAACTCATGGCTACAGTACATTGTGTTGGAATCTGAGAGAAATAAACAAAAACACGGTTGTTCTGTCCGTCTTCCAAATGCTGACTCTCTCAAAATTGGGTGTAAGCCATTTTCATTTCATTTTAACATGACAAATCCTGTTTGCTTGTTTGTGAAATAACTGCACTTGATAAAGCAAATAAAACTTAAATATATGTTTCCTTCTAAACGATCAACATACTATTCTGAAAAGGAAATATTGACAATAGTCTCTGTCTTTGATGGCAAGCATGTCTGAGTTGTTTTTCTTATTCCGAATTATGTAAACAGTACACGTGTACAGCACATTTTGAACGACGATATCCGTAAAACAGAAAATCACGTTCAATAAACGCACTCGCAATGCTGTGTATATTTGTGCTTGTGTTTGCAGATTCCATCGATATATAGATATTGGTGAAATTCTGTTGTCTTGGTATGGACGACATTGTGTGTACCCTGTAAATATGTTGAGGGCCACGTGGCAGATAGGTCTTTTTTACCAAATGTGCTCTTCTTCTTATTCTTCTTCTTCTTCTTTTTTTTCTTTCTTCTTCTTCTTCTTCTTCTTCTTATTATTATTATTGCTGGAAATGCGCTATTGTCCAATTTCATTTTTTGTATATCGAATCAAGATAAGAGTGATGTTAGGAAAATAAATACATTTTCCTCAACTATCTTTTTTTATTTTAAGGGTTGAGGGCAAGCTGCTTAAAGGTGAGGAAAGAGATGTTATTTAATATTTCTAAAATGAGTTTTTTAAAAGCGAAATGACAAAGCTATTGAACTTGATAACATTTGAAAGCGAAATGACAAAGCTATTGAACTTGATAACATTTGAAAGCGAAATGACAAAGCTATTGAACTTGATAACATTTAAAAACTTATGTTTAAAGGCTGGATCAAAAATTCAAAATGCTCAAGAAGGTTAGGGTCAAAGTTCATTTGAAAGAATTACCAATTAAATTATTTTATGAAAGGGGAGGCTGCTGTTTCGGAGAAAATTCTTTGCAGTAAATTTTGGCAGGTGTGGCAATACCTTGTCGGATAAAACCATATTTGATTGACTCACACGTTTGAAGGAGATTGCCTAAAAGGCTTTGTATCGGCATTTACAAAATAGGGAGAGATGTTTACAGTATGTTCTGATCCTGATTTGGAAAGAAAACCCAACTCATTAGCATTCAAAACGAATGCAAACATTTGAAACCTAAAGGCAAAATCTGTTTCATTGTTTCAGAAGTCATAGCTTGAGAGTTTGTTAACAGTACCTACAACATCCTGGTTGCATCATTTATTTAGGCATCTATTAGTGTCATTTAGTAACTTATTAGGTGCTTTTAGTTACTCACTTTATTCCCTGTTTAAACAGAGCATGTCTAAATAATGTACTTATTATACTAGCTACAAAAGATATGTTTAATTTTTCAAGTCATGTGACGAGAAAATAAATATCCTAACAGCATAGATGAATTGAATTCCCTGTGAAAACCTTTGCCTACTGTTACAAATGTAAAAGAATCGAGAAAGGATTAAACAACTTGAGATGAAAATGGTTGTAGAGGAAAGTCTACCAATAATAGAAAAAAATATAACAACATAAAAAGCATACAACTGACTTTCAAACGAATTGAAGGTTCAAAATAAAAAACCAGACGGTCTGTTTGAGAAACTTGGAAAGATAGAAATTTTCATCAAGCAAACAGTTATGGAGAATGAAGTCAATGAATACTTACAAGAAACTGAGCAAGACATGAAACAAATTGAGGAATATTTAAAAGAGAAGTTAAAACAGAGGGAAAATATAACACGTGTTACACTGTTTGCTTTCAGTAGTCAATATTCTCACACTGAAAGGTCTAGCCTATAGCATTTACAAGCATGAAACAAAAAAATGAAACAAAACACGATATGACTGCAAAGCAGAATGATGAAGATAGATCAAATGAATTACATACAAATATTTCCTACATTCCGAAAATGATTTAATTCAGCAGAGAGCAAACTGTTTCCTGTCTTTTAAGTGGATTTTTTTTTTAGCCTTTGTTTTAATACAAACATCTTGTAATGCCCTGAAAAAAGGTCGATAATGTATTGCAATTTATGTTGCATTTTATGTAGGTTAGAAATTCATTCCTTCACAGTCTTGATTGCGTTGGGTGTCACAATGATACCTTCTGAAACAATAGAAATGTGTCTACATCAGTGTAAAGAGCAACAATGCCTTGCGCAATATATCAACTAAGGTTATGCAAAGTGCAGGGAAATTAATTATTCGTGCCCTTGAACCGAACAAGAATCGAAGTCTTCGTTCTCTTTCTTTGAAATTTTTTAAAAATATATTTCACTTTTGTAACAAATTTTGGCAGACTGTCCACCTCAGTAACCAATGATTCTACACCTGGGTGTAGTTATATCAGAACTTCACAACTTACCGCCCCCCAGTTAAGGCCACATTTCCTATTGCAGATCTTTTTCTAACTTTATCCTGGTGTGTGTGTGTGTCTGTGTGTGTGTGTGTGTGCGCGCGCGCTCACACTAGATCCTGTGTCACGCTTCTTGTATATTAGAAATACGATTAATTTTTTTCTGCATTGTTTACACGCCTTTTTTCGTACACTAGATCATGTGTCTCATTTCTTGTATATTAGCCAAACAAAGACTTTTTAAACATGCTAAACGCACACTAAAGACTGTGTCCCGTTTCTAGTACCTTAGCCGTACGATTAATTTTGTTTTATTTGTTTATTTATTGGCATGTTTTAAACCCTATAGTTCGCGGAAGCATATATTTGATCTGCTTTCTTAGTGTACGATATTAGATACTAAGGTGGTTCTCAATTTATATAGAAAAATATTTCGTCGGAATAAAGCTTCGAACTACAAACTTCACAATCTGAAATACAACCATCATACTAATTCAGGCATGGAACTTAGTTAGTTACTAAAATTCTAATTGTTACTCTCTATAAACATACAAGGCGATGATATTTTGATTTCGCTCCACTGAGCTTTCTATTATTGATTCCCTATCCGTCTGTATGTGTTGCAGTGTCAATGTACTTTTAAACTTACATTTATTGTTACTAGGACGATTTCAGTATAATGTAATATGGTTGTTATGTAGAAGTTATTAAATACAGCGCTTGAAATGATTTCTCGGTGATCTTTGTTTCATTTGCACGTTTTTAAATTCTATGCAAAATAAATGAAACAAAGCTCACTGTTGTTTCTTTGGTTATAACGTTTTACATTATTAATAGACTATATTTCATGCTGGGCTATGGGAATGTATGTTTCTGGTTCAGTTATAACACATCAGTTTATGATGCACTGATGCATCATTTATTCAGTTTCTATTCGAGCTAGAATGACCTTGGAACATATCCAAAACTTTTGAGATGTTTACCGATTTTCAATTGGGTTGTATATCTTAGTCTGTTTTAACTGAGTCAATGCTCAATAAAGAGTTTAGTGTTTTGGTCTAGGAATTTTATGGTATTTCGGTTTTTTAGACAATATGACTAATCAAGCTCCGAAATATCACTTTGGTCAAGTGACCCTTTTTCAAACACGAGTTGTCTATAAATGTTCTCGTGTAGGGATACAAGATTTTAAATTTTATTTTAAAAACTGTAGGTGTCCCAGAATTGCCACTTTCCTTATTACTCTTGCTCGTTACATTACGTTGATCGCTGCATTCTTTCTTGTAAGAAACACATTATTTTTGGATTGAGTTTTACTGATGACTTGTATTGTATTTGCATGCAAAGGAACGTATTCGATTCACAAAACATATCTTAAACTTGTATCAAGTACGTTATGAACTTTGTACTTTGGATGTTGAAAAGGACCAATGTGTCATCTTATTTGTTGTTTTTTCTTCTGTTATTATCTTCTTTCAAATGTTCTGTTTGAATACAAAAATGTAAAATTCGAAATAAACCCCAGTACATATTTGCATCAAATATTCTTACGTAATCATTTTATTCGAACTTTGGCTGTAGAGAATGAAATATCAAAAGGGAACCCAAGCTAGGGTTAGTTTAGTATAAAATACTGGCGCTTTGCAAGAGCCAGGCTAACTCTATTGTCGTTATGTGACTCTACTCACTGGTTTATTTACAGAGTTGTGATTGAATATAGATAGCAGTGATCATGGTAGCTCCATGATGTTTTGTGGTTGTTGTCGTAGGTTTCTTTTAAGGAGTCGAACTTGCCTAGATTCCTGCATGGGATCACGGTAACTCCTAGTTAAACTCTCTAAGGTTTCACCGTGCCCGCGAAGAGCATCCGACAGCAATCAGACGACTAAATCATCTTCCAGATTAGGACAGGTCCGGTCAAAATCATAGGGAAAATTATCTTCACGAATCATGCATAAAGGTTGCGTGTTAATTCAGGAGATTCAAGATATTTCGGCCCGTTATTAAAATAACGTTTATTAAATTATTTTGGTAGTCTGAACCATTTTGTTGCGAGAGTGAGAGAGAGAGAGATTCCAATCAACTTTTATTAAACCAATTGAATTCCAGAGAACCCGGGCATGAACGTGTCGACAGTACTATCCATTCTATTGACTCCAAACTCATGCAAAGCTGCCCCAGTGCTCTCGAAAAAGTAGCTGCGGATACCAAGTCATCCTACATGTTTGATTGTTTTAGCTTATGGATTATAATTTCGATACTCTTACGAGAGTGTGAACCTTGGCTGCAAATGTTGGGAGGTTGGTACCTCACTCCCTCTTTTTGGGGCTTGTTTAAAGTTTTTATATAGTGATAGACTTATTTGTTACACCCTTCTCATTAAATTATTCCCATATTTCATTTTTTTTATTGTTTCCATGAAAACTTGATTCAGTTGATCTTACTGTATGTTCTTGATTGAATATTACTTTTTTTGTTGGTATTTGGCAGGACTTTCAACAAACAGTTAGATACTGTGTCATGCCGAGGAAATGGGAGCTAAGTGTATTTCCCAAAGCACTGCAAGACAACCGATACGGGCTGGCTTGATAGAGTATCGAACCCGCGACCCTTAACTTACGAATTCCACGCTCTACCAACTGAGCTACCGCGGCTCCCTCTGTTGCATATCATGTTTGTTATTCTTATCCTTTCTTATATTGTTTGCTTATGTAAGGTAAACCTTTGATGCTTGTCCTGTTGAACGATGTCGAGGATTCCTTGACTATGATGATGCGAATGAATAAACTTTGTCGTGTCAGTTATTGAACATTCTTGTACACAAACATTAAAGCATTCAACTACAGTAAATTTACTCACAGAGTTTCATTATAAAAATTAACGAAACAGATAGGGGTGTGAAAAGGTGAAGACACGTGTTGTCCTGTTTTTTTGGACGATGTCATGTCCAATTGTCTGAAAAACAACGGCGTATTATGGTGTGTAGGTGCACACAAGTGCCTGTAAACAAGGATGATCAAATAAATAGACTAAGTGAGTTCCTTATCAAAGACAGATACATTTGTCTATGTTTTCCTTTTCTGAATCGTTCATCGCTCTGTTGCACAGAAGTATGTATTCAAATCATGTTAACATTTTCTAGTTCCATTATTTCACACACACACCACGTGGTGAGATGAATTGACGTGCTGAAGATAAGATTCAATGACAGACAAAACAATATTTTTTTCTCGTTTCAATTCTGCAAATTCCCATATACATTATGTAGTTATGAATTTAAACGAATGTCCATGAATCAATATTTGGGTAGGTAACGAAGACCTGAACATACTCGATTTTGTAATAAACTGGTTAAATTGTAGTAGAATGTACAGCTAATTAAAGAATGGTACTCGGTCTGAATTTCTTGTTTATTGGAAGATACAGAAATATTTTGATTTCTATCGATTCTGTTATTTCTATATTTGGCTGTCTCAGTAGGTAAAGAATGGCATAAAACTCCTTACTTTGGCAATGCTGTTCTATGATTCAGACTGTACAGTACTCTCAGATATGTTTAATATTTAAATGTATCTTTAATGGCTATACAGTACTCCAATTTACTCGAACTTTTTAGCTATATGATTACTTCCATGATTGAGACTGTACTGTACTCTCAGATGTGTTTCATATGTAAATGTACCTTTAATGGCTATACAATACTCCAATTTACTCGAACTGTTTAGTTATATGATTACTTCTATGATTCAGACTGTACAGTACTCTCAGATATCTTTCACATGCAAATATATCTTTAATGGCTGTACAATACTCCAATTTACTTTAACATTTTAGTTATATGATTACTTCTATGATTGAGACTGTACAGTACTCTCATATATGTTTCATATGCAAATGTATCTTTAATGACGATACAATACTCCAATTTACTCGAACTTTTTAATTCTGAACTTCATGAATTATTAACATTATCCTTCAGTGTTTGCTCTAAGGTCGATAAAAATAATTTTACATTTTTTAGAGAAAACATATATGTCCAAAATATTTTTAACTAAATAAAACCAATTTACACAGTCATTTCTATCTCCTTGAGACAATACCTTGAATATAATATTTTCATTAACTCTTAGTTTAAACCAATATTTGATAATTCTGATAATCCTTTTATACATTGGGGAATATTTATTTAAATCATCACATACGACCTGGTTACAGGTTGAATTTGGTTTACATTCAACAAAACTTTTCATAAATTTACGTTGTTGTCGTTAAATTGCACCTTTAGGATGAAAACCTAACGCTTCTGAGGCATAATTTAATATATGTTTTAGACAAGTATCAAAAAATTGTATTGGATCATTAAATTAAAAAAGTATTTCATAATATGACACAACAAAATATTCATGACTTTAACACATTTTATCTGCTAGCGTTTGTTGTTGTACCAAAGAAAACTTAGCATTATTGATAAACAACAAACATACATATTTCAGTTGCTCAACATTTTGTATTTCTGACCCAGTGGTGCAATTAGATTGTAACTCTTACAGGTGCGGTACCGACCCCCCACCCCACCCCACCCCCCAACCCCTTCTTTCCGGTACGTCCGTACCGGCAATAAATGTTTTAACGGTACGGCGTACCTAGCCGTACCGGTTTACTTCCACCACTGTTCTGACCCAGATTAATGTAATTTTTCACTTGGTTTTCGAAAACCACTTTTTACAAAACACCATTGTCTTAGCATTGGCTAAGCCCCATTTCTTTCAATATTACTGTAGCTTATCTGGTAATAAACGTAGTCCCTCAACAGTTGCTGAAAACAAGACCAGATTTTCAGCAAATAACTTTTAAAAAATACTGACTAACTTTGTAAGCAAAGTTCAAAATCTTCAGGGAATAAAGAAAATGTATGCGTTAAAGGATTTCGCCGTCTTCAACCTGTCTCATACCTTTTTTTAACAAATCCGAAATTCCACCAAGATGTAATGCACAAAAGTTAACAATATATACTTTGATCTTAAAACTGTAAAAACCTTGTCGTTTACACCAAATTTGAAAATTTTAGTCCAAAGGCCATATCTACTTACACTGTCAAATACCCTTTAAAATTCGATCAGGGCTATATCAAATCGTTTCCGTCTGTTAATATGCATATTAACAATGTTGTGCAATACAAAAATGACATATGTAATACCAACACCTTGCTTCAATGCAACTGTATATCGAATATTTTATCATAATTGTTTGACCAGTTATTCAGTCTGTTGCTTTAAAATACATGTAAAAAGCTTGGACAGGCAACTAAACAAAGTAATACCTCTCTATTTATTCAAGTCACCCTGTTACATTTTTTAATATAGCCTAGGAACAATAATACCTCCACCCCATATTTTGGGAAAATAACCACTGTTGATAATATCATTTAAAGTTTTGTCTGGACATGGCTTTTAAACTACCTTCTCATACAAACAATATTAATTAACTTGATGATAACTTCGATGTTGTTTCAAATTATTCAAGCTTTTTATAGCCTTTACAATTTCACAATCAGTAAATTACATCATCCAACTCACGAAAACCAGATCAATATTATCTTTATTTTCATCTAACATCTCTAAATAAATAATTCACTTCAGTATTATCAATGTTATAAAATTTCTGTATGTAATGCTTTAAATATTCATAAAATTTGTCACGTGTAACATTTCCTATACTATCATTTCTCTTCCCTTTAAACAATTTCCCAAATTCCTTCGGATTTCTATTTTCAAATTAGACCAGCAGTCTCGAAATTTTCCAATAAACGTTCCGATGTTATAGTCCCTGTTCAATCGACCATTACCCATACACTGCCATGTAGGTTTGCAAATATCGAGTAAGTGATTTCCAGAAGCGTTACTACTTTTATTTGCAGAAATACTTTTGTTTTCAATAACGTAAATGGATTTAATGTGTTAATCAGTCGGTTCTGAGTACACTCAGCTTGTGTTGCATGGCTCAAAATTACCGTCATAGCCGGCAAGAAAAAATCATACAAAATATATTGCCAAAAATAGTTATTCGTTTCGTCCAATTTCTTTCTTCATATTTGTTTCTGTTTGTGCCATTTTAAAACCCTCTGCTTAAATTCTTTCTTGCGCTCGTTCCTTCAACTTTGTAGATATGACTTTCTCGTCGTTCGTCGTGGTTCCCTCCCAACTGTTCGTTCGCCCCCAATCGGAGCATCGCTTTGCCATTTCCATCAAGTCGAGAAATAACATCGATTGTATTTGTAGGAATACACATAAATTTGATGGATATAGTTTGCCATGTGAACAAAAGTGGTTCTGAGTATAGTTCTCAATGACGGCTAATTACATCCGATGTTTCTTTCTCGACTTGACGGAGAAGGCCGAAGTTGTTCCGATTGCGTTCGCATGTTACCAACAATTTCATAATCTGCGTCAAATTTACAAGAAATGTTCAAGTTGTTTTATCGTGGTTATGCATAAATATACACTTTCTACGATGTAATTTATGCAAAATGTCAAATTTTAAGTAACTGAGATCATAGTATGGAATGTAATAAATTCATGAAGTTTTAATCATTTTAAATTTTGGTATTCTCTGTGTTCGTAGCATTTTGAGTACAGTAAGGTTTGGTTAGGTTTCTTTTTCCAGCACAGCAACACAAGTAGGGTATTTAGTGCCGAGTAAAGTGCCTTGCCCAAGGACACACCAGTGCCGGATTAATGTGGGGGCACAGGGGGCACGTGCCCCGGTCCCCCATAGTCAATGGGGAGCCCTGTTCGTCTTTGATAAAATGATATCTGTTTAAATAAACCATATATAGGTCTAAAGCAAACCGTGTAATACTTGACCTTATATAAATATGCACATATAAAGGACAGTTTGTGGACAGCTTTCAGGGTGTATTTGTAGATCTATATCTTAAATGCCCCGGGCCCCCCAAAGCTGTAATTAAACCATGGGACACATCACGATATTGGGCCCGGGCTGGTTCAAAGCCTTAATTAAACCATGGGACACATCACGATATTCGACCCAGGCTGATCCGATGGAAGATTCAAACATGCACCATTTCGGTATCGAGTCTGGCACGCTAACCACTGAATCACCATGGCTGCTGCCTTCAGTAGTTGCATTTTACGACATACACGAGGGCGCATCAGATCTACATCCTGGAGCCTGCAGGATATCAGTTTTCGGTAGCTGTAAGAAATGTAATTTTTAGCAGACGATTCTTACAGCATCACTTGCAATACTAACCAGTTCAAACTTTACTTACCGTATGTATTTGCGTATAAATCTGGTACCAGCTGCAAACTGCATAGACCCAGATCTGCCGTCGCATAATGCGCCGGCTTATCTGGGTCTATGCAGTTTGTAAGGACTAATCAGTAGAACAAACAACATAGACCCTGATCTGCCGTTGCATTATGCGACGGCAGATCAGGGTGTATGTTGTTTGCATTTGGACCCGTATTATACGCGATTATATACGGTAATTCTGCAGTTGCCTTACCCCTTTCCAGAGAAATGAGAACCATTGATAAAAAAAGCAAAACTCCCCATTACTGTACTAGCGAGTAGCATTAAATATGCATTTATCTTAATGTGTCAATAATTCCTACTGATAAATCTGCTGAGATAAATAATCCGCTTTTCATTACATTTTATTTTTAAATATGAAAGGTTAGAATGTAGAATTTTCACATACCAAGGTGTAGGAGCGTAATTATTTTCCACAATATTTGTTTTGCGCTTTCAATACTATCGGCTAATCGCTGTTATTATAGTATAGGAAAGTTCCAAAATCAGTGAATAAATATGGTTAATTATATAACCATTGTCACGCCAATGACTTTCATATTTACTTTGACGTATGTCCCAATGAAATAAATATCCTGAATGAGCCTATGGTGACGTAGTAACAACTTATACATATTGCAATAACATCTCGGTCATTTTCTCTGATTAGCACTTCACAACCTTGGCTCATGGTCAGTATGTGCAGTGTTACACGATTACATCATATGGCTACTACAATTGATTGTTTCACGTAGGGTTATGAAACTTGCGCTGTGGAAGAATGACACTGTTCTAGGGCCGACTATAAATAAAGAATATTGTATTGTATTGTATTGTATTGTATTGTATTGTATTGTATTGTATTGTATTGTATTGTATTGTATTGTACATTGTAGGCAAATCAGTAGTTAAAATCCACGGGGTTTTCATATATTTAAGACATTCTTCCGGGTCCTAACCACAAGTTCGAGCTTTCCTAGGTGCTCTAGCCACCAGCGCTCAACACAACAGGATTTCTCACTCTTGTCATACCCATAGGCATTCGTGTTTTTGGTTCAGAGTCGGAGGATAGAATGAGTTATATACGGTGTAGGAATGCATCGAGGCCGTCAGTCCGAGACTTATTTAGAAGATCTATCCAGTAAGTTCTTTCCCCAGATTCAGAAGAAATCATGAATGCGGTTTTGTATTTATTATATACCCCTCTAAGCTATCCAAAATGTTTTAGCTACACTGTGTAACTGGAACTTATAAAAAAAAAATTTAAACAAACAAACAAACAAAAATTGGGATTTATAAAAGTTCTATTTGGTGCATCTTCTAATTGTCCCATGTCTCGAGTGAAAAACAGTCGGCACTACCATATTCGCTAAGCATAATTTGAGACAGGATACCGGTCTAGGTGTATATCGGAATATCGACGAGCGGACGTCAGCGAAAACACCTCAACAGTTTGTGTAGGGTTACACTCTAGCTGAGGAGTTTCTTGAATACGGGACCAGGCCTCGCATTCACAACTGAGTGTACATGACAGTTGATTTGTTTATAGTTATAATTTCAACATATTATTCACACACCATAGGTTAAGGAACTCGGAAATGATTTATGTAACAAAATTTAGCACAGTTATTTAGTTTGAGTGCACACTCTTGTTGTGAAATCTTGAATACAGAGTCATTATTTATTATTTTTTTCTTCATCGAAATATGCCACAAGAACATGTTTCTTGAAAATTGGTTGTGAGACTTTGCTATGCAGTCTAAGGTCAATAGCAGTAGCAACTGAAACAAGATGTGGGAAGAAGAAGATGAAGAAAAAGAAGTAAAAGAAGAGAAGGGGATTGACACGCCGGCAACCTTCATTGTCTCATCTTCTTATGTGTGGGCGGCTTTTTAAAATCAAAATTAATGTAGTATCGATTGTGAAGCCAATGAAGGCAATCATGAAAACTAAATTTCAAATTATGTATCTATGATTAGCACAAATACATATAAGGAAACAAATTTAAGGATAAAATATATAATACATTCAAAACGGATTAAATGATTTAAGTGACGACAGCGGTCGATGGAATATGACTTACTGCGTCTTTAGCTCGGATTACCTCCAGCGCATCAATAAGTGTAATCAAATAGATTACAGACACTGGGAAACATTGGACAGTTTCGTTTCTCAATGAAGCTGTACTGATTCCGTAATTGCCACGCTGATATAGAGATACAGTAAATACTTTTCCTTTGCAGAAATTTTCTAGAATGGTGAATCCGGAGAGATGGCTGTCGTTCTTAGTAATTATACTGGGTGCGGAAGGAATCAAAGATGATGTAAGTTCATTTTACTTCTTTAAGGTTAATTGTAGTTTGACTTTTTGAGAGAAACAAATGTTCTATTAACATTGTTTGTGTGTGTGTGTGTGTGTGTGTGTGTGTGTGTGTGTGTGTGTGTGTGTGTGTGGTTTTTTTTTCAATTAATACTCTTCATAGTAATTTCTGATTAAGGACACTGTCCTTGAAGAGTTCATTCTCCAATTCCAGACTTCTAAGGCCTTTCTTGTCGGAATTCGTCTCGTTACAAATTAAATGTTTAGAGCACAATACTAATTTGCTACTCATTGCATGCAACCAGAAAGTTACTTTAAAAAAAAAAAGTTAATGCTGCTTTTGATATAACAATTTTTCGATGGAATAAAAGAGGAAAGAACGGAAGAAAAAAGACAAGAAAAGACAAGACATGAAATGAAACAAAAATTCATCGGCACCTCGAAGTTATAGATGTTCGTGTAAGAACTTTTTCTTTCCGTTTCTCTCGTTTGTTTTGATGAAGACATTGCTTGCTCCATGGTGGACAAAGGTGGAGAGTGAAAAAAAGTGACAATTTTAGTTATCAAAAGCTAAAAGACATAAATCTTGCTTGTGTATTGTCTGCATTTCTAAACTGCATATATACCAAGTACTGGAGAGCTTAGTTTGTTTTCTGGTTTAACCGTAAGCATCTGTATTACCAATGGTGTCCTTGCAGATTTAAAATTACAAAGTTATAATTTGTTATCTATAAATTTAAAACTATATGTATTTTGACAATACTTATTCTAAACATTTGTACATTTCTAAAATACCTAGTGACTTTGTGTTAGACTCTCGGTCTTGCCATTGAACCTGACCACTTGAGTATCTTCTGTCCTTTCAAACCTAGGCTATTTGAGTATCTTCTCTCCTTTCAAACCTAGCGTACTTGAGTATCTTTCAAAGTCCAAATTTCTTTTTGAAGGCAATTCACTTCTTAAAATTCCATTATAATAATTATTCTTTTCAAATTTATATTCCAATTATATTTAAGAAAGAAGGACATCAAGGCAGAGAAATTTTATCTTGTATTATAATAAACGTTACCAACTTTATAAAATCTGTATCGACCAATCCATATTCTTTAGAATAAGCTTCTTTGCACATTGACTCTATAGATCCATTTCTTGTTAGGTACGTATTACTGCTTTTTATAAATGTTTTCAGTTCTACTTTGAATTCCTTTGTCTTCTATAAATTCTACGTAGTGTATTGACAGGAAATTAAAAGAGAAAGCAGATAAGCATAATTGGATTATTCTCTCCTCATTAAAATCTATTCGTAGTTTATATTCCAGTCCTTTAATTTTAGAAGTCTGTAAGTTAGCCTAATATCCAAAATGCATAACGTTTTAAGTCTTGTTGTAAACCAAACAAGAGTGGGTTATTTGTTTTGTAATTTTTTTCCATTGTTCTTCGAAAGATGCCTTATAAAAAAATACCATCTTCCATTACTTCCCTGTGTAAATGTAAAAACTCTGATGTCCTTTTATAATTGGTTAAGGTTCCTTCTAATATAGTAATTTCATACTCTCTAGCTTTGGGATCTGCGAATATTACTGCAGGTCTTCTATCTGAACAATCTGTTACATATACAATATGGCTTCCAATTTGTTTATTGATACCTAGGGATGTTAATTGACAGATAAACTTATTGTATATCTTAAATCTATTATTGTGTATCCACCAAGATAGACAATTAATTCCAATTGTTTTATCGTTATCAATAATATATCCAGGATCATCGTTTATTTCGTCTTTGTCCTTTGTATAATGCTCTTTGTAAATTAAATATTCCTCCATTTCTCGTCTGCTGAATATTCCAGCTAAGTCCTGTGTAATATCAAAGTCTACAAAAGTAGATTTTTCCCTTTTCCAGTCGTTCTAAAATTGTTGGTAATCCTGCCATTAAATTAGAAAGCCCTTCATCTGCAAGCTCTGTTTATATGGTGCTATTATAAAAATCTTCTGGATTGTTAAACAGTTTTCCAACTCTCTGATGTATGATCTTTCTTGTGTAGCAGTTCTCTCCTATATAATGTTTTTTTTTAAATCTTTACTCCATGGTCTGCAATTTAAAATTCCGAAATATATGCTCTAATTAAAGAATGTACAGTTAAACAGTATTCTCCTTTTACCGCAATAGTATTATTATCTAAAACGCATTGCTCTCTCTCGTAAATATGTTAAATACTGTCATGTTATAGCAGAAAGGTTCTGTAATTCGAAATGGTTTACATCTCTCTACGTCCTTAGTATAATCTACTTGGCTTGTATCTATTAGTAGGTTATTATTGTATGCATTTTCTAGTAAAAACCATGTACCAAAGCTGTCGGCAGTACTTTTGCATTTGTAGTTAGGATATAGACATTTTATTTTTGAACTCCACCATTTAATAAATTTTTAAAAAAACCCACAGGAACAATTTTGTTTAGAGGGCGAATTTTATAGGTTTTTAGCCGATTTGTAAGATTTAAAGGCCTTTTTGTAACTTGCTGTTCCAATAATTTTGGTTTAAAAAATGTGGAAATGTAAAGTGTAAAGTAAATAAAAAAAAGTATTTAAACAAATGGGTGCCAAAAAAAGGTAGTAGCTGCGATAGGGTAGTTGGGAAAAAGGGTAGGGGTCGAGCGCCCTATATGAAAACGGGTTAAAGCCGGTTTAAACGGGATAGAACAGGATAAGTGGCGCAGAACTGAGGATATCTACACTACTGATAATGTTAGAGTGCGGATTTGTCGTGTTCAAAATTTTCATTGTTAAACTCGCCGTTTGTTTAGAATTATTGCATCTATTGCTTAATGTTCTTATCGAATGGTCTCTGTTGCTTGTCAAATGGTCTCATTTACTTGTCAAATGGTCTTTGTTACTTGAAAATATGGCAAAATGCAAGGATGAATTAACAGAAACAATGTGCATAGATTTGTGTGCTACCTCTGTTCATTTCCTTATTTATTTAAGTGTGGATTTAGTCGCGTTCAGTAATGGTCAATTATCCATCGATTTCCAGATATATTCTTTACCCATACTTTCGTCGTAAATGTGGTGCGTTATTTGCGTAGGCCTGATCTCACAGACGTCCAACAGATTCTATGACACATAATATGGATGAGCTTCAATCGACATGCTGACTTACATCCGAGCATTTATGATCCGTAATGTGTAGATGTGTAAAATAATAAGGACACAAGCTCTTTTAGATTGGAAACGGCTCTGTAAAAAAATCCATATTAGTTTCGTAACCAGGTCATCTAGGACCCCTGACGCTTTTTTTGTACAAAGCTGTCTACTGAGGTCGTAAAGAACCAGTGTAAGGTGTTATTTGGCATTAGTTGTTAGAGGTTTCTACGTGAAGTTTCAAATGTCGCTATAATTAACCTTAAATATGACAGTAAATGATATAAATTTCATCTTCTAAAAACAATTGTGTCCAAATTTACAACAAGCAATATATATCCGTCGAGAAACGAATACATCATAAGTAGTTGAGGATTGGGAGAAAATTCCGATGAGACAGGTTGGAAGAGATAGTCATATGTCGTTTCGTTTCTGAATGACCATCCCCCTTATTTAAAATTCCCTTCCCGTGTTTTTTTATGCAAGATATAAATCTACAACTTTCAAAAAAAAAACATCACACACACACACACACACACACACACACACACACACACACACACACACACAAACACACAAACAAACAAACAAAAAACAACAACAAACAAACAACCGCTGATGGCATCCTGGTTGGAGTGTCATGGGTTCATAGTGTCCTCTTGCCTCTCCTCTGTCTGTTTTTCACAGATTATGCGCACTGAATTGCCATCCATTCAATGGTGACAAAATTCTTGTCTGATTCATATCTACCTATACCAAACTTGAAGTGAACAACATATATTTTTGTTCCACAGTTTCTATCAGTGTACGTGCTAATTTGAACCGGAGAATTTGAATCATGAAAGTAATTTAGGTTCAAGACCACATTCAGTGTGAATTTTATAGATTAATAGTGAACAGAGCTCGAGCGGCGCTTCGCTCCTTGCAAGGTGAGTTCTTATAATAATATTTGGTTCCTGCATGGTGGTCTAACTGGCGAAACCGTCGTTTCCGGTTTTCTATTTCCGGTTTTTTTATGATTTACTGCGAATGAAATCAAAGAAGGTATAGAAGACTTATTTTTCCTAATTCAACTTTAGAACTTAAAAAATAATTTCAGTCTTCATCTAAGAAAATATTACTGAACGCAACACAACCCCCTCCCCCTTCCCATTTCCTGTTCACAAACTTAGTAGTTGTATAGTAGGCGTTTGAGACGGTGGTTACTTATTTGGGTCTGAGCCTTCTACCCCCCATGACTTTACCCTTTTTGCACACGCAAGTGCAGCGCATACGATTATCTGACGCACACAAACACGGATCCGGTCCGCGCGACAGCCCTTCCTGAGAGCGCCCGCGAGAGCCCCACTGCAGTATTGATCAGCTGTGGAGTTCCCAGAACAGCATTACAAGGTTGACACACGTTGTGGCGGACGGATTATCTGATAAATTTTGATCCTGCGTTCCTATAGTTCTCAGAAAGGGACAGAGATTTTCAGATCAAAATCCACAACAGTCAATTGACCATCGTAGATGTGAAAACGACTCCAATTATTATTGGTGGATGTGCTAATTTAATAATTTGAGACAGAAATTGCCATACCAATACCAGCTACTGTAATGATTGATAAACGTGTGTGCGGCCACTCATGTGATCTTTAACATTGATAAAACGAGACATGTACACTATAATCGTTAGAAAGGGACAATTACACTAGAAAGGGCCAATTACACTAGAAAGGGCCAATTACACTAGAAAGAGCCAATTACACTAGAAAGAGCCAATTACATCAGAAAAAGCAGGTGATGGATGGCGATTGTAAAATGGACTCGTCTTTACATTGGCAAAATGGGGAGGAGTAAATACATCACGCGTCTTTTCGCCAGCGCTGTTAAGTTTATGTGTGACTTTTTCCTTCGTGTACAAGAACTAAGCCGTGGCCCAATCGGTTAAAGAGTTACACTCTTGATCGAGACATTCCAGGTTCGAGTCATATTTTTCTATATTAATTGAGGAAACTGTCGAGGTTGGGTTGAGTTGCACATGAAATATGAAAATTAAATTGGACGATGAACTTTCAATGTCGATTACCTATCAGGCACACATAATTCTTTGAGAGGTAATGTAATTTACATTGACTAGAATACGACGGTTGACCGTAAGAAAAATATGTGCAACAGCTTAAGATAGCAGCGTGCCTATAAATCTCAAACAAATACAATCGACAAGTACACACCGAATGGAGACTGTTTCCTTTTGTGTGAGAATATTATATTAAATAATTGCAGCGAGTATTAAATAATGTTGAAAGTACCACCGTTTGACACGCACAGACAATGGGAGATATTCTCAGAAGCCGTTCCCAAGTCCAATGAAGCAAAAACCATATCTGAAATCTACAAGCACTCCAGGACATTTGATGTTGTTGGATACAAACGTACAAAGTCTGATCGTGTTCGAGTTGGATCAAAATCTCCCGCGAGTACTTTATTAGTGGTGCCCTTGTGATTTTGAACCGCAAAGAAAACGAGGACATTAATGATGAAATTGATAAAAGGTTTTGCAATAATTCTTGAGAAGTTTGATGGTTACACCCGAGTTCAGGATGGACTCTTTCCAAATGCACGGAAGTTCATGTTAGGGTGTCCCCGTACAAGTCTTTCCTCGTGTCGAGTCATATCCCAACGCCAGCGTGTATTCCACCGCGGGTATTGATACACGTGAAAAACAATGACAACCGGTGTTTTGAATGGGCGATTTTGTCTGCGCTGCATCCTGCGAGGATCATATAGATCAGCTTCGAAAATACAAACAACACCTGGATGAACTTGAATTTGGTAAAATAGAATTTTCTCTATAGGTTACTGACATCAGTACGTTTAAACGACTCAACCCTGACATCGCTGTTGACGTGTATACTTTGGAACAAAGGCATTCAGCAGATTTGACTATCCTCTCACGCACAAAACAAAGATTTATGCAGGTGGTTTAATATTGAGCTGTTGCTGTTGCATGGTCTAGACGCGCGCGAGACCCTTTGGGTTAACCATTACGTGTAGATAAAAGATTTTCCCCGAATGGTTTACCGGCATAGCAAGTACCATGGGAGAAAGTTTCCGTGTCGACGCTGCATGATTGTATTCACCACACAACAGCTGCTTTTAGGGGTGAAACGATACACCTCTGCCACGTATCGACACGATTCTCAATGCACGATACGATACATTATCGATACACATATCAACTTGATGGTATTTGGATTTTTAGAAGGTCTCTCAGTGATAGGGTTGTGCCATTTTTTATGTGTTGACATATTGGGTGTGTTTCCGGTATGCAGATTACAGACAGACATAGACTTACCATCTGTTCATATACCATTCTCATCTTTGACAAGATAAAACAAAGTACTTCCAAACAGACTACCTGTTAGTTGTCAGTGATTTGTATTCAACTTTTTAGTTGATTTCTGGCTGCTTCATTTCATCAGATGCATGACTCATCCTGGTCACCACGCCCTTGTTTTGCATTGCATGAACGTTTTTAAAACATCTTATTACCAATTATATGTCTTCACTTAAATTTGGAAGACATTACGATGTTATCTTCAAAACAGAAGAAACAGTGCAATTTCCTTGTGCAAGGAAAATCTTATCTAGTACAAGTCTATGATGACTAATTACCAAATCCTCCACATTGTACTTCCCGCAGATGCAAAACAACTGCCGCGGCCACAGGCACTTGTTTCTGTCAGTGAAAAAGGAAATTATTGACAACACACACTCCCCTTCTATAAATTAACAAGGTGGCTATAACTCGTATGGTTTGGAATCTGCCTCCTTGCCGATTCTGTGCTAATTTTTTTTTATCCCATCGGCACGTTCAGTCGCTGATTACATATATCATCGTAAAAGGAGACACTCCAAACTTGTTCCCCATGTACGATTTAAGTACATTACAGATCATTTAATAGGCACTTTTGTGCGAAGTTTCTCTGTTGTTCTGTATCCATTTGGATAGAGTTTGGATGCCACTATTTTCGGTATGTCACGCAGTGAGCACGCTGCATTTAATTCTGATTGGTGGTTATTGTTTTACCCTGGACTTGAGCAAACAATAACCACTAATCAGAACTACGCGTAACATATTTCACTGTATGACACACCGGAAATTTAGACTTCAAATTCGATCAGAGTAGACAGGATGCCGTGCAACAGATAAACTTCACGTAAAAGTGGTTATTAAATGATCAGTAAAGTACTTAAATCGTAAATGGGTAACACATCTGGGATGTCTTCTTTCCGTTGATATATGTTAACAGTGGCTGAACATGCAGTCGGGATAAAATAATTAGCATGGAAGGGGGCAGGTTTCGAACCACTTGAGTTAGTCACCTTGTGTTAATTTGTAGAAGGCGAGTGGGTGTTATCAATAGTTTTTATTTTTTACTGACAGAAATGAGTGTTTGTGCTTGCTACGACTGTCTCATATGAATTCTCAATTTTAAGAATAAAAAGGCAAACGACTAATAATTCATGACTGCTGAAGATTTAAGTAACTTGTATAGATTAAGTATAGTTTTGTATCGATTCTTCACCTCTTGTATCGATATGGGTATCGATATGGAAAAAGTAGTGATACATCTATATATCGATTAATCGTTTCACACCTAGTTGCTTTACAATCATGACTTTTACTGTGGGGGAGTCAGCAAGAAACCGCACCGTATGATCATGTCAGAACCCAGCAAGAATGCTTTGAAATTCACCGCGGTGCAACGGAAAATGAAGGTCTTGAATGCCTGAATGTGTGAATTTCAACGACCAGAGGTTCTCCGGGGAAACACAAGTTGCAGAACAGGTTTTGTTACACTGTTGTCAGATGTGACGGAGCGACGGAGCCGCCAATATTATATCGTGGTAATGACTTGCAATTCCTCTCGCACAAATGCTCTACTTGGCGCTGGTGTCGCCAAATGGTAGAGTGTGTTTGGTCGTCCCAGAATATCAATCCGGTCTGAAATTGTAAATGCATCGATGGACCATACCGGGTCAGTAGCACGACGTTGTCCGCCTTCTAGCTCCCCCGGGGCGTACAGATACTGAACCATATTGTTTTCGGCTAAGTCCAGCGCGGGTGGTTGCTGCGGACAAACACCTCACGTGATAGTGACGGTTTTCTGCCTAATCGAGTCGGCAGGTCTTATACCAATCGTACGTGTAATTTCATTGTTCAGTTGCTATGACCGACCTAAGCCGCGTCACCCATTCTCGGGAGCGATTGTGTGTGAACAATTCCTGCTCGTGCTGATGCCCGAATAATCGTTCCGCAAGTGTGCGGTTGAATCGTTTTAGAATAGCCTGATCGCGATGAACACTAGCATTCCCACTTTAGAATAGCCTGATCGCGATGAACACTAGCATTCCCACTTTAGAATAGCCTGATCGCGATGAACACTAGCATTCCCACGACGAACCTGCACATGGTGTTTCGCCAACAACTCAGCAACGGCTCCGAGAAATTCTTTATCTGGATCCAACTGCAGAAGTCGGCCATGCTAACAGTCAGCGTTCATAGATATGTTAAACGCATCTGCGACGCTTGTTGAATCTTTAGATGTCAATGGCTCGCCTTCCTTGTATCTGCTGGTAACATCTACGACAGTTAGTGCGTATTTGTATGTACGCGCACGTACCCGATCATGTGGGATTAACAAGATGTCAGCCTGGTGAACTCCACGGGATGTTCTCACTGGCGCGGGTAGGTAAATCTGCCACAACGATTGTTTGGCCTGCCACGCTCTGGCAACCACGTTGATAACTTTTGCTTCGCTCGCTAACTTTCCAACGGCTGATTCACTCTTCCAATAACCGCGCGGACTGTGGTATATCGCTGATATGGTCCGTTCGGAAGCTACGCTTTTCGCGGTTATGTTTGTTATATCGAGGATTTGCCTCCAATGAGTGGACTTTATCCACCGAGTGCAATCTTGCTTCCTTTGACAACCCATCTGGCGATTCTTTCTCCGATGGCCGGTCCGGGAATCGCATTCAAGTCATGGATGACGTTGACGTGCACGAAAATCATTTGATGTTTCATATGCGAGATCATATCAGTAACATGAAGCATCGACGCGGTTTACAGGTTCATCTTTGGGCTTTGGTCAGTTATCGTGCAGCCGTATGTTTAGCTATGTTCCAGGCTCGCAGCAATTGTATCCAGGGATATATTTTTCACCGGGATATTTACTCCACGGCACCCCTGGGAGTTTCGACAGCGCGGTAGAGATATCAACGCCGAGTTTTGGGGTTTCTTTGAAACCGGAAGTTCAGACAAAACGTAAACATTTTTGCTCAACACCGGACGCAAGTTCCAGCGATTCCGGCTCGGTCATTACATGTTTGAACCCGAGTGGGATTCGCGGTACGAGTTTTGTACGGCATTGCACACAGTATGAGGATATGATGATAGGTATACAACAATTGGTATTCAACATGTCATCTACGCGAAAGAAAAAAAAAAAACAAAAAAAAAAAAAAAACGCCAAAGATTTGAAAAGCTCCGCTTTCTCCGTCATTGAATTCTCTGCATCGGCAGAGTCTCAGCCGCCCAAGCACGGTTCTATATTCCAAACTCGGTTTGCGCGTGAATTATTGGCCAAAGCTAGATCCGGGAAAACTCAGTTGTTGCTAAATTTGATCATGCGATGGTTAACATGGGATCGGTTGTACGTGATTGCACCATCCGCTGACAATTGTAACATGTTGATATTTTGTGGGGTTGACGCGCATGACCTTGCAAACATTCACTGGACCTGGTATGCCTTCGATTATTCGTGGAATGAGTTTCGGAATATGTTCGCGGAGGTCACTCGGGACCCATATAGTTTCCTCACGGTTAACTTGACTGGATCATCCGGCTCCACCGTGGGAAAATATCGAGCTGGTTTAGACAAAGCAATTTAACGACCACGATAAATGTATACAATGACAAAATCCGCCAGCGATGTTATAGCATGGGATGCTGACAGACGCCGCAAGCGCGCCGCGAACAACTGGAACTTCTCCACGATCATATAGCTGTTCGTGAACGAATTAAGGATAAGCTTGCGTCGGGACAATCCGCACGGGAAGAACTTACAGCGGGCTTTGAACAAACGTTTACACCGCTGATCAAACCCACGTGCGAAACCGCGGAAGAGGTAAATAAAGTCGCGAAAGCCACCACTCCGATGATGGGAACAGAAGAGGAACCAGGTCCAATTGTCAAGACAACAGTACGCGTCAAAGATATCAAGATTTCAAGAGGGCAACTGCGGTGATCATCGAAAGCTGATGAGGAAATTCCAAGAAGACCAAGATGCGACCAGAGGCGGCTTCGACGACATCTGAGAGGAAGTTTGTGTGATCGCAAAAGTTACCCGTGTACTTGACGAAGACGTCAGAGACGCACTTGCAAATATTCCACAGCCACCACCACCCTTATACAAGTAAACGATAAAAACACCTCGTCAGTTATTCAATGAACAAAGGTCATCAGTGGATGTTTGCAAATCCCGTACGGCGCTTGTCAGACCTCCCGAGTGGCAGGAGCTCGTGTTGAAAGTAGCAGCGAGGTCAAATGATGCAACCATGGACGAAGTATGGCACAAGTGGTTATTTATGAAGATTACTGGGAACAAACACGCCTCTGGCAAGCTGTGGTCTTCCTATAATGAAATACTTTATACATTTCAAGCTGGAGACTTTGAACAAGGCAACAACATATTAAAAGATTTTGTGATACAAGCACAGGCGGGAAAACGCACAAAACGAGGAAACGGTTTGACTTGTCCACGTGAGCACAAACGTGCGATGGTTAACATCTACCTGAACCCGAACTCCATACGAACGTCAACCTGAACCCACATCCATACGGCAAGAAAACTTGCCAGGTGGCAAAGAGAAGCTGACAAAAATTGCAGGCGGCTAGAGGAAACAACAACCACCTGTAGGAACAGGCCTTAATGGGTCGTGTGGCCAGCAACAGATCCACAAACTTGTAGACAGGTTGGAAACACTCGTGGGGTCAGTTCGCGCCGGTAACAACGCGCCCGAAATCATCATTGAGGCAACGTCAATTTGTCAGGGTTGCTCACCAACCACATCATGGACGCAAAAGACATTCTGAGCGTCAATACACGAACTCAATGAAGACATCGATGATGTATGTGACGAACTTTGTTCGTACAACACCGATGATGAGTTCTGAAGAGACACTCCGTGTCTTACACAAAATCAATGCTGCGATGACAATGTTGTTGCAAATACAACCCGGAGCGTCATCTCGATGATCACGATCTCATCAACGAAACCGAAAATCCACGTGGTTTTCCCTACACCAGTCATCGCGGGGAAATCACGCACACTCGAGATCGCACAAGCGTCTTTGCGTGTTTATTACAGCTGGTCTAATATTCAAGTGCGACCGTTCAGAGGCCTTGACGTGAATAACTCGCTCGTGTTTTCGTCAGACGGTGGCGCCACCTGGAACGTTGTTGAAATTCCCACGGGCGCGTACTATATTGAATCTATCAATGATGAGATCCGACGGAGAATTTAGTTTGTGACCAAGCGCGATTCAAAAATCAGCATACGCGTACACAAGCCCACACTCAGCTCTGCCATCTGGATCGAATCTCCACAGTACGCGGTTGACATTGCACAGTCGTCACTGAGAACTGTTCTTGGTTGTCCCGAAGATGTTAATGAAATCTCATCTGACCAACCAATTCTGCGTGCAGGAATGGACGGTACTAGTTACAATATCTCGCCAGACATTGTCAGAATCACTTCAACTTCAGGTCAGTCTACACTGTGACGTCATTAGCGGCAGTTACAGAGCCTCAGCCTCGACGACGCAAGCGTCGCAAGGCTATATATTGTTTGGGTTCTCCCCAAATGCGCTCCCAGGTGATATACTGTCAATTACTCCCACGACGCCCGTGTATCTTCCATGCAGCACTCCTCGACTAACGCACGTACGTTTTTCTCTCATGGACCAAGACGAGTACGCGTTGAACCTGCGCGAGGAAACTCTGACTATACAACTGTACATTAGAGATCGACCTGATATTTAATACAGTGACGGAGTACGAGCACGTGTGAGACCGTGCGTCTTGCCAACACGAGAAAACCCGTTTCCGCGACATATTACGGAAATGGCCTCGGTGATATTGTCCGGGGATTGTTCAATGGAACCCCAAAGGTTATAACGGCTCTTACTTTGCGCGCAACACCAATTGCCAAACAAGTTGCAATGCGAGCCGTTGATAGCGTCAAACGCGCTGCTGCGCATCAGTTACAAAATCTGAGATTGCAGGTGTTTCAATCAATTCTATATCGACTTCGACGATTCGTGATCCCCCCCCCACCAAAGTTTCCACAGGTACTATCAAAGGCGGTTGTGTTCCCGTCTACAACAACAGTGCCCGCGCCGGTCAGTAAAATAATTATCGAATCTGCTCAACGACGCCTGGTTGAGTTAGCACAAGCCATAACCGATTCGATTCTTGCAAATCTGGCCATGGGAAGCGGATTAGGATCAGGTATTAGACGAAAAAGATAATGTATAAACGATGGCTCAGTTCAAAGATGCACCTGATCCCGCATTCGACATTGACGCGCCTGTGTTAGTAGATCGAAGCATCTGAGAGTTTCAGTATTATTCGTACCCGGCTAGGGAACCTCATGAATCTGGACCAATAGAATTACAAGTCCAGGATACGTCTCCCGTGTGAGGCCTTCTTGGAAATCAATGGAAAACTTATACAAGCTGACAATGCCAATTACGCGGTCGGTAGTAAGGTTGGATATGTCAACAACGGCATCATTGTGCTGTTCAACAGCGCACATTATCTCATTGACGGAAAGGAAATCGAAGCATATTTGGAGAACGTCGACGTTGCCACGACGATTCTTGGACTCGCCAGATACAGCGACAATTACACGAGATCTGCTGGCCCTTCTATGATGTTTCACAAGGACGCAAACGAACATGCAGATCATATCCAGTATATCTCACATCAATTTATGCTGGTATGCCTGCCAGACCTGGCGCTAAAGGCGCCGCTATACGAATTTCAAACCTGAATTTCAACCTTGGATTTGCGCAGCATCGAGTACAACTTCACAGAGTCTCATTGTTGTTTTCGTGTGCGATTACTCTCAGTCACATGTTCGCATTTTTCGCAGAGATGTTCGCAAGGTTATTTTCGGACCCAAGCACACAGTCGTGTTAACCCGAAAGGACAACTACAGCAATGCATGACGCTGATGTTGATGATGGCAAAGTTGAGTTGTCGATATTGACATTGTGGATGCCTGTGATAACCCCATCGCTGACCACAGACTCAAGCGGTTGTCGTTTATGGGGTCTGGAGGCACGTCAACGCTGTCGTTTCTCGCGCTCACCACATATTCAATACAAGGCAACGTTCCAGAGTTTTTCATGGCAAATAAATATTCAACAAGGTGCCAGCGCACCAAAACATGTGTTTGTGGTGTTTGAAGATATGGCTCGGGTGACTGGTGGACAGGAGACTAGTACGATGATATTTGATAAGTTAGGAGTGCTTAAAGTTTCTATGCGGTTAAACAGTCATCAGAAACCCTCGAAAGAAATTTTTCTCGACTTCGAAAACAATCAAGTCGCACGTGCATATCACGAGCTATGGTCGTACATGCACTGGCATGAAAACGTTTACACGGGTCTGCAGATTTCCTAGCAAGACTTCACTACATTGTACCCGATTTATTACTTTCGCTGGAACACCTGGACCTGGTTAAGCAGTCTGTGATTGACGTGCACTTTAAAGCACGTCCTGTTGCTGTTCCTGGCGGCGGTTGCAGATTCATGGTTGTAATACTTTCGGACAAGACTGTTGTTGGAGGGCACAGGTGGCGGAATGAGGGTAATTGACCCTCCAGTGGAATACTTGTAATTGAACATCATAATTTAAAGCAATGTCATATCACGAAGTTAAGGTTGGTCTTAGCGAAAACCAACTTGCAAAAATAAAAAGCGCAATAAGAAATGAGTGTGGGGTCACATTGAAACTTTTTTCCGACAAACCTGAGCGGAAATGGTGGCTGCGGCTCCCGCGGTTGCAAAAGCGGCCGCGTTAGAGGCTGTCGGAACCGCATCCGGGATGGGTCTGAAAAAGGCTATAGGAAGCGAAGCCTATCGTGGGCGCCTGGCGTCTACAAGAAAAGGGATAGGTCTTCGACAACCCGGGACGATTGAGACAGGAAAAGGTCTTCGGCTACCGGGACAACTCAGAGCGGAAAAGGTCTTCGGCTGTGGCATCGCCTTTGATGACTACGGAAGCGCGTCCGTTAGCCAATTTTGATTTACTCGCGCTGACAAAATCAGTCAAGCGCTTCTGAGGCGTCATCATGCGGAATGAACTTGCGTCGATGATTCCTTGCACGGGGGAAACCGGCATTGTCAACTTTGATTCGTCATCAGGACCTGGAACGCATTGGGTCGCATACGCGGTGGGTGACACCTCAACATCTTTTGTATTTTGACTCGTACGGCTTGCAAAGTCACGTGGAGTTGTTGATTGATTACACGGGCGCTTCACGTCGAGAAATAAAGTTTCGCCACCTCTGTTTTATTCAACGCTACAGTTGCAAACTCGAATGAACGGCATGATATGTTGACATCTCGTCGTATGAGTGCTGCGTGCTCTCGAGCGTTCACCGATTACACAAGGGCTTATCGATTTCGTGTTGTCGAAGATAAAGTCACTTAAAAACTACACTTGACAAAACGCCTGTTTGCCACCAAAGCAGATTCGATCTAGTTAAGCAACCGGGTTGTTGTTGGCGTCGACCCTTACGGGCTTGTGATTTTTCAAGACAAAACCGGAAAACTGCAAACGTCCAACGAGGACATCAACGATGTAGTCTTGAAGCCGGAAGGAGCCGTCGCAAAGAAACCTGCATACCGAGGAAGAAGCGTTATTAACCGTCTTATGGTAATTGTATTTGAAGACCGCTAACAATATACATGGCGGACGAAATGCTTGTATAATTTGTTCCCAGGTGATGATGGAGCGGAAGACGATGTGTTGAATCAACTGGGAGGCGCACCAACATCGACGATAATTTAGTGCCGCTTGTCGATGAATATCTGCTTGAAAATGGGGTTTGCAGACCCTTGCATACAATCTAATATAATCTAGCCGAGGGTCAAATAGAAATCTACAGTTGGGACCACCCTGATGTACCAATACCAACTCGAGGCCAGCTTGGAATCATATCATTTGCACGTGAAAACGCCCGGTCGCTAACCACATCGCCGTCGTACGTAAAAACACTACAACGACGAAGTGGAATTCACCGACAAATCCACCACGATAAAAGTTTCCTTTGATCATATTGAACCAACATTAACTCAACTAAGAAGAGAAAGATCTCGATTGTTATTCAACAAGGATGGACTTGTCCGTGTAACAGTTCTTGGGCGAAAATGAGAACGATTGTTGCTGATACCAATTAAGGGCGTAATCAATGTGGTTCTAAGTGAACGTGGTGGCAAGCCTCCAGAATGCACAATCGCATGAGATATAAATATTTCCCAGGAAGATATTTTCTACGATTGCATGGCAGTTGTGCCAGTGAAAATAGGTAATTGGTTAAAGGTGCGTGTGCGTGTTGCACCCGAACAAGGCCAGCCTGTCGAGCATTGGTACTTCATGTTGAAAATATTAATAGAAGAACTGTGATGGACACTCAAAGATACCGACGGGAAAAATAATTGAAGCGAAACAATAGCTACGAGAAAAAAAAGTTTTACTAGCGAAATACAAACGCGTGAGAGTGGTCGCGGATGCAATTTATGGACTCGCCGCGGCAACAACCATGGCAACAACCGTGGGCCTGGGATTGGATTTGCTGTCGGAGCTGTATCGTTAGAAACAGGTGTCGCAGGCGGTGCTGGCAAAATAATTTCATTACAGCTACATCGATCAGTACGTGCTTATTCGGAAATTCTCGCGGCTGCCCAAAGCAGTCTCAATACAATTAGTAAACTATACTCTGTGGCCATCGAAGATAAAAGCATTACCACTGCAGAATTTCGAGACGGTGTTGGTGGTTCATTACTACTACATCAACGAGAATGTGTTTATTCAGAGATTCTCGCTGCCTTCCAAAGCAGTCTCAACACAGTTAGTAAACTAAACTCGAGACGGTGTTGGCGGAATTAGAAAACTTTCAACGACTACGCGTACAGATACGGAACCGGGGCGCTAGCGCCCTCGAGCCAGAATCAAAAACAGACAATTAATGTGCATGCAGTAAAAGTCGAGTAAACAGTCTCGTAGGCGCTTTCGGGGAGGGCGGACCGGACCCGTGTTTGTATGCGCGCGGCAATAGTACGTGCTGCACTCGCGTGTGCAAAAAAGGGTAACGTCATGGGGTAACGAGGCAAGGACCCAGATCAATAACAGCGGTGTAAAACGCCTACTATACAACTACTGGATTAGAACACTCACATGCCCTTATGGAAAACATTTCCATGACGTCTCGCGCTGTTATTGTTGTTTATTCCTACACTGTTTGGAGAACCGGCAAGCCAGTACAAGAATATTTCAAAAGTTTACACTATAATGCAGCTTCGCTCGCCCATTAGGCTTTATCTGTTACATATTATTAGCACTGGTTCATAAGCAAATGAATGATGAAATATAAAAATCGACAACTCTGACTTCAGTCTTTCGATATTCAAAGTTACTAATGGAATGACTCGTTCAGTTTCTCAACAAAGCATTGTCTTGCCTTTGACCTTGGAGAACTATATATATATATATAGTTATATATATATATATATATATATATATATATATATATATATATATATATATATATATGTGTGTGTGTGTGTGTGTGTGTGTGTGTTGAAGAAATGAATAGGGTGTCATTATTATTGTTGTTATTGTTATTTTGTTGTTGTTGTTATTGTTTTTCTTCTTCTTCTTCTTCTTCTTCTTATTATTATTATTATTATTATTATTATTATTATTATTATTATTATTATTATTTTTACAGCCGGATACAGTTGCTTTTGTTCCAATGGAAGACCAGGACCGCTTAATTCAAGAGAGGAATTATCAGTGCTGGACTATTATGCATAACGAAAACACCAGCATCTTTACAGGTGCGCTGTTGTGGTGATGTATGGGTCTATTGAAGAGACTGAACGAGAACACGAAAAAGAAATAGAAAGGATTTGAAAAATTTAATGATACTGAGTATTTTCAAACATAGGATTACTAGCTGACTATTAAATCAGAGAATTACAAGAAAAGATTAGCGATCAAAACTGAGTAAGCCCAATTAGACTTTTGCCCGTACTCATGCCATGATGTAAATAAGAAATTGAAAATAAAACTCAATGTCGTTTCAGTAATCAATAAAATACCTACACGTTTAATTTTGGATGTTATTCTTGAAACTTTGTAATGAAAATTCAAAGAAATCATTCGGTTTCAATAACCTGAAACTATTGCTTACGTTGCTGTTAGTAATGACACGTCATCTATTCATTTTATGACGTCATGAAGTTTTTATGACGTAATAACAGCCACGTGCTTGAGGGCTTTTCAATATGGCCATTATTTACATCCGAGGTTTTTTTTCTAGGATCCGATAGAAAAGGGCGAGGATGTTCCGATTGATATGCTAAGTCGCAACAATGGCTAAAACAAATGTGCCTGATTTCTCCATATTTTTCGGCATATCTCTCGCATATCGTTTTTTATACCGTATATACAAGATGACATATTCAATTGTTTACAGTCCGTGGCAATAATTTTTCACTTGTTACCTCTTGTGTATTTGTCCTTTATATTTGTACAAAGAGTGGAACAGGACGCACATATATCACCTATTGGTTTTGTTCTTCATAACCATCACGATTCTGTTTTTTGCAGCCAATTAGAAACAAAACAATCTCTTAGGCCAAAAGCTCCGGATATTTGCTATATGTGAGGTTTATAATGGTCAGTGACTGGATGTAGTCCTCAAACTAACGAGAGTATATCACTGATTTAATCTGCATACAATTACTATTTTTATCTCTTGTTCTGCTCAACAAATCCACTATTTTCTCCTTCTACGCATTTTCCCCATTACTTCTAAGCCTTCTGGGCGTAAAACCCGCATACACATGATGCAAAGTGTCAGTAATCTTCGTTAAAAATATATATTCCCCTCGTGACTGAAGTTCAAAAACATACCTTTAAAAAATTTAAAAAACAACACAAAACAAACAAAAAAAATTAAAAATCGGAAAATCAACCTCCATAGGTAGATGATGATGATGATGATGATGATTATTATTATTATTATTATTATTATTATTATTAATATTATTATTATTATTATTATTATTATTATTACAGGCCCATTCTGTGAGCGGGTATGGGATGATATAATGTGCTGGCCGCCGACTTCAGCCGGAACCATCCAGGAACTGCCATGCCCTGATTATGTTAATGGATTTTTCGTGCACCGTACGAAAGCAGTCTATTCTAATTTTTCAAGTGTTCACGATCTGTTTCCTAGTATACCAGAATTTTTTAAAAACTAATCACTAGATGACGTTGATACGTTCCGATAGTTCGATCACCGGCCGTAGCCTAGTCCCGGAAGTTAAATTGCGAATGTCGTACCAGTATATATATTCTTTAGTCGTTTCAAGATGGCGGAGTCAAGTCATTTTCTTTTTCTTTTTTTTTCAAATGCAAAAAGCAATACAATGTTTTGGAAACAAAAATGAATTCACAAACCACGTGGTTTGCCTTAACGTTTAACGATTTACGTTATCGGAAATAGGTGCTTCTCGAAAATATGTTACTGTGTAAATTTTATGATAGAAGACAGGAAAATGGGAACTAATTTCATGCTAAATACATTTTCATATCGTCATGTAAAGTTTAGTACAATAATACAATATTTTACTTCTAAATTTCCTTTCTTTTATAATCTCTGGTTTTCATTTTAATATTCAAAGAGTTGCAAGGTACACTTTTCTCACATCCGCCACATCGAAGATTGGAAGAACCGCACGGGTTTCAATGGTCATACCACAGTTTCTTAATGTCTTCGTTCTAGCAAAATCTACGAGTGAGTTAAATTACACTCTAGACAGTTCATATACTATGTGGTTAGGTGATCAAACTCGCTGGTTGTTAGAGCAATACTTGCTATTCCCTTTGACCCCGGGGTTATCCTCGTTTTGAGTTTTCATCGACATTATCATTTAGTTCCATTTCGATGAAGAAAGTGGCTCATTTAACGATGGGATTGTTATGTATGTTAAAATCAGAGGTAATATTTTCAGAATTGTTATAATTCCTTAAAACATAAAGAGAATTAATTTTAAACAAGAGGAAAAGCATTTCTGCAATCTGATTTCTGCAGGACAAATTATATTCACGCAAGGGCGTTTTGAAACAACCGCAAGCGCCGCCTAGGAGCATTTTTTAAAGACTCTTTCTGAGTAAAGAATATATTTAACTCTTACTGGAAGATGTCGATGATGTTGTGAATGCTGTCTTCTTTGTCGATACATGGTTTAGAATTTATTATAATAATAAAAGTATTAATTGCAAAGACATTTAGGTACTACATTTCACATACAAGTTAGAAGTAACCTGGTCCGTCAGTCTCAAGCTTGAGGTTTGACAAAAATAAAAATGTAGGCTCGCATGGAGAGATTGTCACAGTAATTTAGTTCCTAGTCAATTTATTTTGTGGGAGAAAGTGATGTGGCAATTCAGATTCATCCACCATCCACTTTTGAGATTGTAGCATGAACACTACTGGGGACCTTGAACCAGAAGTCTAAGCAGTTAGTGTTGCGTTGAAATGTAGGTCACAACAACCTAATTGGGATAATGTTGCTATACCAGTTTATATGCATTTTATTTAGTTTTTTTTTTTGTCGCATCGACGGCAGGGAAGATATTGACAAAATCACCATAGGTAGACACTTATGCAAGTACGCACGTATGCACAAGGGCATAACAAAAAGTACATGCCTCAACCTGCCCCACCCACATTGGCATTAGAAAAGCAAAAAGAATAAACATTTTGAAATCCCATGAACGTTATGAAATTAAACGAAATACAAATGTGAAAAGAGAGTCTTCAAAGTCTAGGTCACGGCGGAGTAACTCTTCAATCGAATTTGTATAATTACTTTGACGTAACACATTCGTGAATAAACCTTTGATGATGTAATAGCTGCTGATATATATTGCCATCACATGTCGGTCATTTTCTCTGATTAGCACTTCACAACCTTGGCTCATGCTACACAATTACATCACAAGTCGGTCATTTTCTCTGATTAGCACTTCACAACCTTGGCTCATGCTACACAATTACATCACATGTCGGTCATTTTCTCTGATAAGCACTTCACAACCTTGGCTCATGCTACACAATTACATCACATGTCGGTCATTTTCTCTGATTAGCACTTCACAACCTTGGCTCATGCTACACAATTACATCACAAGTCGGTCATTTTCACTGATTAGCACTTCACAACCTTGGCTCATGCTGCACAATTACATCACATGTCGGTCATTTTCTCTGATTAGCACTTCACAACCTTGACTCATGCTACACAATTACATCACATGGCTACTAAAAGTGGATAAATTCATGCAGGTTTATGAAACTTGCGCTTTTGATGAATGCCATTGATCTAGGACCGTTACATATATATATATATATATATATATATATATATATATATATATATATATATATATATATATATTTATATATATATTTATATAAACTGGTCGCGTACGAGATATAGTTGATACAGTTTTTAAGAGAACCACTGTAGACTAAATGAACTTGTTTGTCTTTCGCTCAGGTTACGCCACGAAGAAATGCACAGTGAACGGTACATGGTACATCAACCCAGATACAAACCAGACGTGGACTAATCTGACCCAATGTATCTCCAATGGAGCGAATTGCATCCAATGTGACATTCCAGGACTAATTGCTGTGAGTATTCCGTTCAGAATTGTGCATTCTTCTGGTTCTTTGAACATCTCCACTCTGGCATTCTCCTTTACGAGCATTTCCTCTTGACAGAGAGTTGCGCGCTGAAGATAGTGAGGGAACCATTCTCATAGAAACATGCATTCGCAACTTCGAGGTCAATCCTACGGATCATACCTCGAATATATGCAGATAGCTGCCATTCGGACGACCTCGGCTGCGAAACAAGGATTGACCAAGAAGTTGCGGATGCAACGAACTATTTTTGAATTCGCAACTACTCAGTCAATCTAGCGGTTAATCCAATCGTATAAATAACCGAGGTTGTCCAAATAGATTGCGGTTTCTTTTTGATATGAAATTTCTTGCAAACAAAAATGTATGATTTTTCTGTAAATTACTGCGTCAACATACATCCGACATCCGAGGCATAGTTTTGTCTCGCAGAAATAGCACAGGTGGTCCGAATAAGACACATTTTATTCTTATGATTACTAAATAAATAATTCAACCAAACATGATCCCATATCCGGTCCCTACTTCTTACGTAACGTTTTTAAATACATGTATTTCAAAATATGAATTTAAACAACTTTATGTAATCGGTACAATGGTGATAAATTCAGGTCCCCCTTCCATAAAAGTTCTCAAAATTCAGAGTATTTATTCAGTTCATATTTAAACATATATTAGTTAGAAATTACGATAGAAGGTACGCAATAATCTGATTTAGAACAGGACGAATTAAACGTTGTTTTTAAAGTAGAACATGCTAGTAATATTTGGTAACATGAACATTACCTTGATATATTATCCGTAATTTTAAATTCAGGAGGATTTTATTTTCGGGACAAAATATTCAGTTGAATAACTTGAAGATTGTTTCATAATGATGAGAAGTTATCTAAATGGGAGTCCAAGTGGAAACTGAGACAATTCTGTCATTCAATGACAGCCTGTTTCTCCGATTTCTTTAATGCGCTTGCTGTTCAATGACAGACTGTTTCTCCTATTTCTTTAATGCGCTTATTGTGTAATAATGAGAGAGAGAGAGAGAGAGAGAGAGAGAGAGAGAGAGAGAGAGAGAGAGAGAGAGAGAGAGAGAGAGAGAGAGAGATGGAATACTAAATGTTAATTGCCAGAGGTTACAACAATGTGACCTGATGAGAAAAATAATTTAGTTCTCTTTTTAAATCTTTTGAATATGTAGTTAGAAAGTTAAGTATCAATAATAATGGAAATGAACACCCAAATTATAATGCTACAGTCTTCATCTGATAGCAGATTTTCAGCCCATTGGTCACACTGTAACACATGACACATGAGTGTTGGATTCTGTAAAAGGTATTGATTTTTTTTCAGCAATACGAGAAGTGTTACTTCAACCGTATTAGAGATAAAAAGAGCGAAAATGATTTGATAGAAATATAAATTTTACTCAGAATATCGGGAACGTATTAGTTATAGATGTGTTCTATTAAGAATAGGATGCTAACTTCTCCACCCGAATCTCTTAAAAAATCATTATAATTTTTCTTTCCAAATTATGTAAAGAAAGACAGAAGTGTAAGTGATACTTTCTACTTGATTTAACATAAATGAAGGCTTTTGCAGAGGACAGAATGCTCGAAAAAAAAAAATCCCAGAAGTTACGTAATGTAAATGATATCTTACAATGCACTTCTGAAAATACTTTTCTCAGGTTTTTCCTCAGATTGTTATTTTCTTTATGTTTGAACGTGAAAGTATTTGCTAATTGAAAGGATACCTGTGCAGCATCACCACCATCCTTCTTCTGCGTAAGAAAACCTGATCAGCAGAATCAGAAAAGTTGAGTTTCATTAGTAGATATATGCCAGAGTTTTGTTGAACAAACTTAATTTGTGAGGTTTGTGTTTGATCCATAAGAGAAGACACCGAGACACAGAAAAGCTCAGTTAGGTGTGGTGATTATTGCCGAAAGACGTCTTTTTGTAATTAGCAAACTGGACAATTCACGTTCGCACAACTTGCAATTTGAGCTTTAGAGAATCATACATTTAAATTAAAATCTCACGTTTTCAAACAGTGTAGGCACGGAATGTTTGTTACGTAACACGCCGAATAAGACATTGCTGCTCCCAGTCTGCTTCCGCATTCGTAGGTTTTGCAATGAATATATTTTATCTTATTTTAAATATCTTTCGGGTGTTCAATTAATATTTGAAAATGCATGTTCCAGGCACTATGCCATAGCTTTTCATGAACAAGTTTTTTTTTTTTTTTTTTTTTTTTTTTAAACATATGTCATATTACAAAAGCTGCCAGTCTGACAATATGTAAAACAAAAGGCCCAAGTGGGCCTGGGATCGCTCACTTTGATGACATCTGCATAATTGCCAAATGCAAGAGAAGCTGGCAACGAAATCTGGTCAGTAGGATGCTTTCTGTATAAATTTCTTCTATTGCTGTTGATTCCATATGTTCTGAAAACAACTCTTTTCAATATTTCTTTATTTTCGGTATCTTCATAACCAGCATGGTGCTTTCTGGCAATGATATTACAATTTTGCAAAGCGGTTTATTAAGATAGTGTCTATATGTTTCTCTTTGTATAACTAACGGCGTACATATTTGATGACGGATTTCTACAATTTGTATAAATTTGAAGGACTCCAAACTAGGATGCTTTCTACCAAATTTAGTCAAATTCAGTTAAGCGGTTTTGAGAAGAAGTTATTAAAAGTTTTTGTATTTACCTCAGCCATATTTGAAGGTGGATCGTCATCATTTGTAAATAAAATATATAAAGTACTTTATATCAGGATGCTTTCTGTCAAATTTGGTCAAATTCTGTTGAGTGGTTTTTGAGAGGAATTCGTTTAAAGTATTTTGTATTTTTAGTAATGGTGGCCATATTTGATGGCGAATTGGCATCATTTGTATAAATTTGTAAGATCTTTAAGCCAGAATTTCAGTCACATTTGGTCAGATTCTGCTGGGTTGTTTCTGAGATAAAGTTCATTTGAAGGTGTTTCTAATTTTTTTAAAAAAACGACTATATTTAATGTTGGATCAGTATCTCGTGGGCAAATTTGAAAGACCATTCTGTTAAATTCGATAACAGTTTTAGTAACAGTGCCCACATTTGATGGCAAATCGGCATCATTTGTATAAACTTGAAAGCCCTATATGCCACGATGCTTTCGTTCACATTTAGTCAAATTCTGATCAGTGGCTTTTGAGAAGGTTTTTAAATGTTTTCCAATTTTAGTAATGGATACATATGGATGGCAGATCGGTATTATTTGTATGAACTTGAAAGCCCTCTATGCATGGATGCTTCTGTACAATTTAGTCGAAATCTACTGAGCCGTTTTTGAGCAGAAATCGGTTAGATCTTTTCTTTTCTTAGTAACGACTTCCGTATTTAATGGTTGACAAGCATAATTTTTTATAAACTTGAAAGCCCCATATGCCAGGATGCTTTAAATCAAATTGATCAAATTCTGAAGAGCTGTGTTTCAGCAGAAGATGCAGAAATGCTTTTCTATTTTTAGTAACAGTTGCCTTATTTGATGGTTGATCGGGATCATTTGACAACCCTGAATGCCCTCTGTGCTAAAAGCGTTCTGTTAAATTTGGTCAAATTCTGTTTGGTTTTGTTTGAGAAGAAGTCGTTTAATAATAATAATAATAATAATAATAATAATAATAAAATGTTTATTTGTGATACACGCCACTGGTCAATGATACATATCCATACAACATGCGGGACAAAGAGGTGTTTTAGTGTGTAACACAAGAACATCGTATCTGTTGGAACTGTTATACATGCAATTCATCATTATTGTTTAAAAAAATCATAATGAGGTGATATACAAATATATGTTACACAGTAATCACACAATATAAATTAAAGAGAACCATAAAAACTGCAAGGAGCAAACAGAAGTTTTGTGATATTGATATTAGGATTTAGGATATCTAGAATCTATGTAACAGGACTTGATGATAAAACAGTTTCTCTAATCTTTAAAGTTTTTATAGTAAACAATGCTAAATTAGTCATCAGAATTTTTCTAGTATCATTTTGTATAAAAGTTCTAAAGTTTGCTAATGTTGGATTATTATATACGAAGGAGGGTAATTATTTTCTTTGTAATTCTCCATACATCGGACAAGCAGTAATAAATTAAATTCATTTTCGATATTAACATTACAAATTTGACACAGTCTTCCTTAATAACAAATAGTTCCCTATCTTCATGCATTACTTCTGATTTGCATAGTAATTATGTAACAAAAGTTTCTATTTGCTAACAATTCTAAATATTTCTGAGAAGTGAAGTCTATTCTCAATGACCTATAAAAACGCAGTCTTTCCATTGATCTCATCATGAAGTTTTTGCCTACAAATATCTTCATATCTCTGACTAAACATTTTAAGAAATGTGTTTTCATCATTCACCCCCTGACTACAATAAACCAAATCCATACATAAATACTTTCTAACATTGCACAGCAATCACAATTTTCTCCCCATCAATGTTGTAAATTGTACCATTGTTAAGGAAATCTATCCTCTGGCAATTTTAAAATTCTAAGCCAACATTTCAAAATACATTTGTATCTTATATTCTGCATACTAATTCTTCCTAATTCTTTATATACGAATGCATTTGGAGAAGACTTAGATATACCAAGAATATATTTACAAAATGACAGATGAACTTTTTCAACATCGTTGGCATAATAAAAACCACATCACTCCGACCAATAGTTAAGAGTGTGAGCTCTCTTCGAGTAAAACAGACGAAACAATCCAGTTACATGTATTTTGCCGAATTTTGAACGACTTCGCTTCAAAATATGTATAGCCTTCAATGCTTGCAAAGATTGATTTCTCTGGCACATATGCCATGAGTTTTATGAAAAAAATATGCATCCTAGATACTTGTAATATGATTTAATCTTTACCTCTGTAGGGCTATAGTACCACTTTTCATAACTTCTGGGATAGCCACCTCTGCAACATACAATCCCTCTTGTTTTTGTTTGTTTGTTTTGTTTGTTTGTTTGTTTTTTTTTTGTTTTTTTTTTGTTTATGTTTTTTTTCGATGTTCATTTTTAATTTCCACTTTAAGCAGTATTTATGCAGTCTATTGAGTATACTTTGCAACTGATTAGCAGTATCAGCAAAGACAATTAAGTTGTCTGCATACCACAGGGAAAATAGTTCTAATGTTTCTAGAGAAACTCTCCTGTTCCCTTCTGCTCAGAAGGGTTTAAAATCGTTAAAAAATAAAGAAAAGAGTAAAGGCGATAAAACACAACATTGACGTACGCCCACAGGGCAAGTAAACAGATCGGTAATAAAATTGTTGGACTTAACACATGCTTTTACATCATTATAAATTGACTTAATAATTCTTAACTTTTTTCCACTAATACAATATTTTCACTAACTAGCTTATGGTACAGTAAATTTCTCTCCACCCTATCAATGACTTTTTCATATAATAATAATAATAATAATAATAATAGCTTTTATTTATCAATAGTGACATAATTAGCTAACAACTAGTTTACATTATGACCCAGCAATTAAAACACATATACATGTAATTAGTAAAACATCTACAAGGCTATAACTACTGCATTAAAGAATACAAATATAACAGACGTTAATACAAATTATACAAGGTTAACATAATGTTATCTCATATATATATGTTTTCTATTTGTAGTAACGGCTGCCATATATATGGTGAATCGGCATCATTTATCTAATCTTGGAAGCCCTATGTGCCAGGATGCCTTCTGTCAAATTTTAAATATTTTGCTTATTTGTTTATGAGCAGTAGTTGTTTAAAAGTTTGTCTATTTTTAGCAACGGTTACCTTATTTGGAATTATTTTTGTCATGTCAACAATTGTTTGTTCTTGTCTTTTGCTTGAACTTACCTTCACATGTTTACACGTACACCCGTCTACCTGTACCTAACTGTATTAACAAAAAACAACAAAAACAAAAAAAACAAAAACAAAAAAAAAAACAAGCAAACAAACAAAGTTGAAGCTTTATTTCAAATCACAATGACAAGAGAAAAGTATATGTTTAATACAAATTTGTTGTAGTTTCTATAACAAGCAAAATTCAGAAACAAATAAAAGAAAACTAAAAACACTAGATTTTACACCCACTATTGACGGCAAAAGATGTATCAGTTGTGTAAAGTGGTGATGAATAAAAGTTAAATTAACAAAAGCACAACAGCTGGGTAAAATTGTGCATGTTCATTATCATGTTATGTTTGAAAAGTCAAATTATTTACAAAATTTGCTATTTTTCATACATTTTAGTTACATATGTTCTTCTCTCAGTACCGAATGTTCAGTTGTCCAATCAAGTTTTCGAATATCTGTTACTGTGACCGTGTTTCGAAGTCAAAAGTTGTGTCCATTACATATATATTTTTTTATGTAAAGACTGTCTTTCCATAGATTATTTGCTTTCTGAGGACATTTTTATCTTGTTTAGTAATTCTAGATGGCCAAGAGCATTACAATTATCTTTTCATTTTAGGACCACATGGGGCGATTAAGACTGATGTACAACATTGGATATGGCATTTCTCTCATCTCCTTGTTATTAGCTGTAACCATCATGTTATTATTCAAGTAAGTACAAAAACAAAAGTCACCGTTACAACATCAAAATGACTTTCTCTTTTACAAGGAAAAATATAATAAATATAATACAGAATACATATTGTGTGTGTGGGTGGGGGGGGGGGGGGTCAGGTAGATAAATCAATAAAAAAAAGTCACAAATACCACAAATACAGTTGTCATGTCTATCTGCCTGGTCACCTTGTTGGTTGATGAAGAAGGCATTTAAATTATTACATCAAACAACCATCCAGTCATAGGCATCTTTTTTTGGTTTTTGTTGTTGTTGCTGTTGTTTGGGGGTTGGGGGGGGGGCGGGGGGAGGGGAGCGTAGGTCCATTGGTCTGTTACCTTTCTCCAAATCCACGCAATAACTTTAGTTATACTCCATCCATCTTTACCAAACTTTGTGGATGGCTTGTACGTAGGGTAAGGAAGACGCCTATTGACCTTAAAGTCTAAAGGTCAAAGGTCACGTTCACCGTGACTGAAAGAAGAAACATGATTTCTGCGCAATACTTTAGTTCGATATCACAGACTGGACTCAGCTTTGTGGATGGCTTGCACTTGGAGTCACAAATAATCCAGTTGATTTGGGGTCGAAAGATCCAATCGCAAGGTCAATGTGGCTGAAAGAATGAAAATAGTTTCTGCACAGAAATATCAGTTCTTGACTATGTACCTTAACCAAATTTAGTGGATGACTTACACTTAAGTTTGGAAGGAGTCCTGTTGCTTTTAGGGTCAAAGATCAAGATTGTTGTGACTAAAAGAATAATTGGCTCTGCACAGTCATTTTTTTGTTCTATAGTATGTTTCTTGACCAAAACTTTGTGGATGGCTTGCACTTGGGTAAGAAAGAAACCTATAGATTTTGGAGTTAAAAGGTCCAAAGTCAATGCCATAGTAAGTTTAAAAAGCAAAGTATGCACCAGTAGGTTTAGTTCAAGATTGCATTATTACGACTCTATGGTCTAAAAAAAATGTAACAGAAAGAAAGTGAAACCAACAAATCAAGTAAAAGTCAACAAGCAATTTATTTCTAGATAATTAAAATGAAAAATCAAAAAGACACTTACAGTAATATGTATTAATATCCAAATAATCCAATAAGAATTAGTGTTCTAATCACAAGTTCTAAATATAGAATGTTCCGAATGCACGGGTATCCTTGAATGTTGTGATATTCCAATGATCTTTAAAGTCCTGATGTACTAGTAGTCCTTAATGTGCTGATGTCAAAATGAAGTACTCCAAAATATCTCTGAATAAGGTCACATAAATTCTAAAATCATCGATTAAAAATCCAAAATCCTAAAGTTTATGAGCACTGTTATAATCCAAAGAATATTTGAAATAATTCCTCTCCTCTCTTAGAATTTGGAATGACTTTGCACAACTGTAATAGCTCTTTACAAGACTGATAGTAATGTCGAAACTGAAAAACTGTCCACTAAACATGGTATATATATAAAGATTGGTCACATGACAGAATGTTCTAGAATACGTGTCATCTTAATGGAATTTTACTTGTGTGGACATAGCTTTTTACACATAACTCTAAGGATTTTCCAGTTTTATCTGTAAACAAAATCAACCTTGACCTCTAATTCAGTAAATATTGTGTTTATCAAAACTATTCTTGAACTCAAATCTGAAGTAAACAACCTAATTCAAGGACTCTAGTTAAACGTTTTTTCTGATAAACAACATTAAGATTTAAGCAAATATTAAAGTCAAGAAACAGTTATAATTTCCTAAAATATCTATAATATTATATAAACATCATACATAACAGCATACCTTGACCAAAGGTCAAGGTCACTGAGACTAGTTGGTCAATAATTTAATAATCTTCAGAGCCAACAATGTCCTGATAGTCCCTGCATTGATGACTATTAAACACGGGGCGGATGTATAATTTACCGTTCACGGTACCCTTCTAAGACGATGAATAAAACAGATAACTCGAAAAAAAAATTTAAAAAAAATTATATAAAATTGTATATTATATTATTTTTATATTATATTATTCCTATATTATATTATATTATATATATATGTATGTATATATATATATATATATATATATATATATATATATATAAATATATATATATATATATATATATATATATATATATATATATATATATATATATATATATATATATATATATATATATATATATAAATTCTAGTCAAGTTTGCAGAAAAACTCTTTTTTGAGAAAATTATTGCTTTTCTTAAAAGCTGGTGTCTGGAACGCGTTGTAAAATGCAGTGAGCAATATTCACAGCAAATTTATTAGCAATTAGTAGTAAAATAAAATTATTACAAATTTAGTAGCAATCAGTAGATATTTTTTTTAAAAAAGCACAACGATTCTGTTGACATTTGATTTATGCGTTTCAAGATCAATTCCCATCATTGTCATACAAAAATGTGAAACAGTATGATCTGTTAAAAAGGCCGCAATACAGAGTTTAATCGATCCCGCACTTTAACTCATTGTTGGTGGTTATTTTGCAAAATCTATCTTGTGGACACTGGTCTTGAAAATAATAATCCTCACCCCACCCTACCTCCTACAGTACAATTACTGCTCGAAACGAAGATTAAATATTCATGTGCATACCAACCAATTCGTTGTAGTTGATAAATAAAGACTTTTTATTTATAATACTTTGTTTTATATGATAAATTACCAAACTTTCTGGAATCATTTTCTGCTCTTTGTTCGTCATTCCTTGGTCCAATAAACGAGATCTATTTTTTGGCACTTGCAAGTATATGTATAATATTTCCAACTTTACAGTCGTCACGTGCTGTGATACGAAGGTTGCAAAATAGCATCAACAGATAGATTTAAGTACAGTCGTCACGTGATGTGTAATTAGGTTGAAAATAGCATCTATAGATAGATTTAAGTGGCTAGCTTCCCTATACTTACGCAGATTGCATTTCTTTCTTACTCGTTGTATCTTTGTTGTTTGTTTGTTTTTTTTTATAATTGGTTCACTGTCCGTTTGGTTGGTTGGTTGGTGTTGTAAATCAATGGTGGACTAGGCACCGCGAGTTTCTTATTGAAACTCTGCTTATCCTGGGATTTTGTACAAATTATTGTACTTTTTTTCATTTGAATAATGTTTTTAAAAACATTATGCGGGGTGGGGGATGGGGGTGGATATGACTTGCAGGGAATATGCCCACTCGTTCGTATTCCGGTCTTGAGACACACTGTCGTTGCATACCTATATGACATTCGTTAGTGACTTTGTAAAGTCACCTAACACCTACAATCAGCTAAAAAAAATAATAATCCTCTCTACCTGGTTTAGAATTTTTTTAAAAATGACAATCAAACTCAACAAATGATTTCTTCGGCTTTTTACCAGCAACAATAAGCTTAATCGGCCACACGAACTAAGCAGCATTGAACACAATAACAACTGATGTCAACATTGCAACTAACTCATCTGAAATTAAAAACAGCAACCCACAAAAAATCCCATTATGCGTATCTGCTTATGTCGATAAAAACTCATCAATCCCAATGAAAAGTGAACGAAGCCACATTATGCACTTCCGCAGCGCTTTAATCTTGGTCCGTGTGCAAAAGTGTCAATAATTAAAATCTGAAAGTTTGGTCTGTGTACAAAAGTGTCAATAAGTAAAATTTAAAAGTTTGGTCCGTGTACAAAAGTGTCAATAATTACAATCTGAAAGTTTGATCCGTGTACAAAAGTGTCAATAATTAAAATCTGAAAGTTTGGTCTGTGTACAAAAGTGTCAATAATTAAAATCTGAAAGTTTGGTTCTTATACATAAGTGTCAATAATTACAATCTGAAAGTTTGGTCCGTGTACAAAAGTGTCAATAATTACAATCTGAAATTTTGATCCGTGTACAAAAGTGTCAATAATTACAAATCTGGAACTATAAAGACATCATAACAGCAATGTTTTTTTTTTTTTTTTTTTTTTTTTTTTGTTTTTTTTTTTTATCTGAGTATCCCATTTTGTATATATCAGTACTGAAAAGCAAGAAACAACTCTTCTATATTTTTGATTGCCCTTTTAAAGTAATGCCAACACGTACACGTGTACTTTTAAACATTGGCATCTTAGGACCAGCTTTAAAAAACCGACATGACCTTCAACTCATCTTACCTATCTCGTCCATTGATCAATACTTTGTACTTTTCGATCCCCGGGGAGATTCTGCAAGATATTTGTGATCTTTTTTTAAATTGGGAGGGGGGGGGGGAGACGGAGATTGTGGTTTGATGGCGGGGAGGGGGAGGGGTGTTTTGCAAGTTTTAGACGTCGCAGTCGACGTCCAGTTAAAAAAGGAATGCTGATATCAAATAAGAACACTATGTAATTTCCACTCAGTTGTATACTTCGATTGTTTTCTTAAAAATTCAGTCGTCAAATATAACTGATGCAAGCCAAATCAACTGAACCAAGTTTATGTCTACCAAACTTTGAGATGTGTATTGCCAATTGGAGATCTCGTTGTAAACCAATCTTGTAATCGCATAGGATTAGATACTTTGTGAATTACTCTATACGACTGCCACCAGATGAATTAAATATTGATTCTAAGAGAACTAATCCAGTACATTCATTTCAAATCAATCTGTAGCATTTTGCTTCGCCGTAACTTTATCTCCGCTGGTCTCTCCTCTTTTCCGAAAAAAAATGACTATTCATATTATTTTTACCAAGAAAAGTTTCCATGCTTTTCCATATATATATATTGTGGAAGAAACGGAAGATATGAGATTGTTTTCTTTGTTGTACTTAAATACCTTTCTCCTCATAAAAGGAAAATATTGTTTCATAGTAGTTCTTTTCTTCATGTTCCAGAAAGCTCCATTGTCCCCGGAACTTTGTCCATATCAACCTGTTTGTGTCGTTTATCCTCCGTGCCATGATATCTTTCGTGAAAGAAAACGTGCTGGTTAACGGGGTAGGCTTCCCTTCAGACATCAAGATTGGCCCTGGCGGAAAACTGGACTTTCTGGACAACGGATTGGTATGGTATCTTCTTGCAACTTCAAGAAGAATTTTCTTCTTTACCTCATTTATAACTTAATTCCTTCTTCCAGTCTGTTGGTCGTTTCTTCTATTCTTCCTTATTTCCTCCTTGTCTTTTCCTCTTCCAACCTTGACTCGGTATAGTGTCTTTTTAAAACTCGAGACATTTTTTTTTCGTCTTTAATCTAATTTGTGGCTTTCCTTTTTCTGTCTGCCTTCGTTGATTCTACTATATTTGCATCCTTTCTTTACTTTATCCCTATCTCTTCCTCTCTGAATATCCCCTGGCTCCGTTAATTAGTTTCTGCTTTCTTTTTAACTTCTGTCTATCATTCCCTTTCTTTTCTTTCATTCATTCCTTCTTTTTCTTCTCTCTCTCTCTTTATTTCCTTGTGTTTGTACATTACTCCTCATGGCTACCTTGTATGCTTTCTAGTACCTCAATACTACTCAATGTTACTCGCTTTCCTACATATTCACTAACTAGCCTACTGACTTTCTGTCTTGCTCATGTAATTCTGTGACTACTTACTTATTTGCTTATTTACTTACTTTCATGTTTTCTTACCTTACGTCCTTACCTATCTACCTACCTACCTAACTCGCTGCCGACCTACCCACGAAAATAACTTTCTTATAAGCAACCAGCAATAAATGTTTTATTCTTTTTCCAGCACTGGGAGTGCAGGCTGTTTTTCTCGATTTTTAACTATATCCTCTGTGCCAACTACATGTGGATTTTTGCCGAGGGGCTCTACCTTCATATGTTAATATCTGTCGCCGTCTTTTCGGAAAAATCTAGTTGCAAGTGGCTCGTCCTGTTGGGATGGGGTAAGTACACACACACACAGGGCAGCAGCAGCAGCAAACTGCTGATTCTCTTGGAATAACGTGAGAATAACACAAACATACTCGCACCTGTGCTCCCCGAACGTACACAAATGCACAAACACTCACGGGAGGTCATAAGCGTTAAATGTCTGAATATTCCAGACATTTTAAGAAAACAATACTTCAAGTTTACTATAATGCGTTCTTATATAAATATATTTGAAAAGCAGAGGGCAGATATTACAATTTGACAGTTGGTTCTTCTCTGACACCTTCGTCTTTTGTTCATAAAGCCCATTGCACCTGATTGCTTGCATACAACACTCATTGTTGCTTGTCATTTTTAATTATCTTCAGGTATATTTTTCCTCTTTCCTATGCAAATGATATATATTGGGTAATAATGTCGTAAATATTCATTTTTCATTGCTGTATATATCTTGCAGGGACACCGGTGCTGTTTGTAGGACCATGGGTGGTTGTTAGAGCAACACTGGAGAACGTTCTGTTAGTATATACGTGTTAACTTGCGTAATGCTTTTAATCCGCTTTCTTTCTCTTTAACTTAATTTGACTGGTATATTACTAATGCTTAAATTTAAAAAAGTAATTTTTATAATAAATTAAAAATAGCTTTGAATATACTATATAAATGTCTGATGCTGTTATGCACATAGTCTTTATTTAAGAGAATTATATTAAAAACGTACATAGGAGATGTATTTTTCATTATCATTTGATCATTTGATTCTGTATTACGTTTTGATCATGAACAAAAACAACTCAAAACCGAAGGTAAAATGATCAAAACTTCAGTTATTTCTTTCCTAATTTGCCACCGACATGAATTAATAAAGATCAGTCCTTGGAAGTCCCCACCCACCCCACCCCTGATTCTACTCATGGTACCTTTGCTTTTGTCCTACGGTGGAGAGAGACAGACAGACAGAGACAGACAAACAGACAGACAGTAAAATAAGGGATTGGTTTAGTGTTGAGATCAGAGCCAGACAGACAGAGAGACTGATAGACAAAAAGGAGGAATACATGAAGAATAGGAGGAAGGAGATCTGTGCATATGTTACATCATCCACTTATCACATACTTGGGAGGTCGGGATCTTGTTATCAGTTACTAAACTTATGTTGAAATGGACCTTTCATGTTTATTTATATTTTCTCGTGAAGAATTTGGAGTAGTTACGATTCTTTTCCGCAATTACAGATGCTGGAACACACATCCAAACCATAGTTTCTTCTGGATTATCAAAGGACCTATTTGTGCATCCGTCATAGTAAGTAGTACTTCGATTGATCACCAATCTATTCATACGATAAGAACTTTTTTCAGTGAGAGACAAATGCGCTTTTGCAAACATACTAATGGAATAGCTAAGGACATGCCGACTGTGTCTTCAAAAATGCATTCTGAAGATTTCGGATTTTTATGTTCGCAGAAGAATGGGCGAGGGGAGTATATTCAGAAGCACAGTGACGGTTTCGTGCATGTATTACCGCATATACTCGCGTATAAGCTAGATCCAAATGCAAACAACATAAACCCTGATCTGCCAGCGCATAATGCGCCGGCAGATCAGGGTCTATGTTGTTGGTTCTACTGATTAGTTCTTACAAACTGCATAGATCCAGATGTGCCGGCGCATTATGCGACGGCCGATCTGGGCCTATGTAGTTTGCAGTTGGTATCGTATTATACGCGAGAATGACATGACTCACAATAAAGTTTAAACTACCATAAAATTTCAGAATTAGGTTTTAATATTGTTTACTGTATTTATTTTCACCTATGTCAGATGACTCATAGGATAGATTCTGATTTTGGTGTTTTGAGTCCGAGTTCAGTTTTTGTGCTCAGAGAGTTTCATGACTCCACGATCTGGCATCACTCGCCCTTTATTATAAATATTGCAGTCACTTCGAATAGGGACTTCTACTAGAATGAACCTTATTTTAAGAAGCTGCAAACCAGCCATTTTTTTTTTATATTAAAAAAGCAAATTTTAACAGTCGTAAGAAAAACAGATCTTCTTGGCGAGTTGCTAAAGAGGACACATTTTCGTGGGTCCTAAAACAGTACAGTCTTCCTTTGCACAGGAATCCTCACATGAGTGTTTTGTTCAGAGTCGGCGGAAAGAATTCGTTTGATATGGCGTAGCAATGTCAAATCAAACGAGTTCTTTCCGCCTACTCGGAACAAAACATAAATGCTATTTTGTATTTATTACATACAACTCTCTTTTTAGGCTGTCTAAATATATCCAATCATATAGAGTGAATAAAACGCAAAACAACTGGGGTTTTACAAGTTCGATTCGATGCATCAACATATATCAACGCGGAAGTCAGTGAAAATACGTAAATAATTCCATTTGGGGTGTGAGATACAGAAGAACGGATTGAACATTCGTTTCGAACGTCCGGTCAAACATCTAAGATTGAATGGTTATGTAAGAAAACACAATACCTGATCACACACCATTTAGTCGGTTTTAGGTTTCAAGATGACACTACTGGGATTTCTATAATGATGTTAGATACAAACAAAGATGGCCTTATTCCTTCTCTCTATTGATTAATCATATGCAAAACTTATTGCCGCCAGATCAAGATCTTTTTAATGTCTTATTTTAGGAGCCTCCATTTTACTAATTAGAATAGAAGGTTGTTTTTAAATGTATTGTTTTCGTTTAATTTTTTTTTTTTTTTTTAATTTTTTTTTTGTAATCTGTTGAAGTCAGTATTTTTGCTAAAAGTTGTGACTAAGGGAGATCACTCCAAATATATATTAATTGGGATGGTACTCTCACAACTACAGGACTCTGGATTTCTTGCAAAATCTGCTGCGTTTGTGTTTAAGCCTTGTTTATTTATTTGTTTCTTAATTTAATATTGATTGCAAAAAAAAAGCTATGCTAACTTATACGACACACCACTCTCCATGGCTGAGATGCTAAGAAGGACGATGGTTTTCTTTGGGTTCTCGGTCTTCCTTCCCTTTAAGACAATATTACACCAACATCTTAGCTTCATTTTAAAGAAATAAGCATGTGTGAATGACCATGAATACTTTTATATGTCTTGATTTCTTTTTTTTCAGATAAATTTCGTATTCTTCCTAAACATTATTAGAGTTTTGTTCACGAAGTTGACTGCCTTTAATGCACAAGAAGTCGGAATATCACGCTACAGGTAATATAAATACCAACATTCAAAATGTTACCAGGAGTACTTTTTGCATATTATCGTGAACCTAAGTTATTTATCACCGATCATGAATAGTTCCTCAAACGGAATTTTGTTTTATTTGATAGATTTTTGTTCACAGTTAAATTGTTCTTGACCTTGCACATGAGAATCATTAGCAATATTTACAGTATTGTCAATTGCAATTTCTGTGTCTAAAATATGAGTGTACTCATCAATTGCAGTTTTTGTGTCTAAAATATGAGTGTACTCATCAATTGCAGTTTTTGTGTCTAAAATATGAGTGTACTCATCAATTGCAGTTTTTGTGTCTAAAATATGAGCTTAATCATCAATTGCAGTTTTTGTGTCTAAAATATGAGCGTAATCATCAATTGCAGTTTTTGTGTCTAAAATATGAGTGTACTCATCAATTGCAGTTTTTGTGTCTAATATATGAGTGTACTCATCAATTGCAGTTTTTGTGTCTAAAATATGAGTGTAATCATCAATTGCAGTTTTTGTGTCTAAAATATGAGCGTAATCATCAATTGCAGTTTTTGTGTCTAAAATATGAGTGTAATCGTCAGTTGCAGTTTTTGTATATAAAATATGAGCTTAATCGTCAATTGCAGTTTTTGTGTCTAAAATATGAGTATACTCATCAATTGCAGTTTTTGTGTCTAAAATATGAGTATACTCATCAATTGCAGTTTTTGTGTCTAAAATATGAGCGTAATCATCAATTGCAGTTTTTGTGTCTAAAATATGAGCGTAATGATCAATGGCAGTTTCTGTGTCCAAAATATGAACTTGATCATCAATGGCAGTTTTGTGTCTAAAATATGAGCGTACTCATCAACTGCAGTTTCTGTGCCTAAAATATGAGCGTAATCATCAATTGCAGTTTTTGTGTCTAAAATATGAGTATACTCATCAATTGCAGTTTTTGTGTCTAAATTATGAGTGTACTCATCAATTACATTTTTCGTGTCTAAAATATAAAATATGAGCGTAATCATCAATTGCACTTTCTGTGTCTAAAATATAAAATATGAGAGTAACGATCAATTGCAGTTTTTGTGTCTAAAATACGAGCGTAATCATCAAATGCAGTTTTTGTGTCTAATATACGAGCGTAATCATCAATTGCAGTTTTTGTCTCTAATATACGAGCGTAATCATCAATTGCAGTTTTTGTGTCTAATATACGAGCGTAATCATCAATTGCAGTTTTTGTGTCTAATATACGAGCGTAATCATCAATTGCAGTTTTTGTGTCTAATATACGAGCGTAATCATCAATTGCAGTTTTTGTATCTAAAATACGAGCGTAATCCTCCCCCTCATATAAAGGCTTTTCAAATTCTTTCATTTACAAAACTACACTACCTTCTTTCATTTTTCGCTTATATAAATAGCTAGAAATATAAAAATGTCAGCAGGAGAAAGAGTTAGAATTTATCTAGAAAAAATATCAATAACCCCATTTTCCCATAATTTATCTAGAAAAATTATCAATAACCCCATTTCTCCAGAATTTGAATAGTTCAAACGGGAATTTAACATATCAAGTTTTCAATCACGTTTGCTGATTTTCAAAAACCACAATTGCAGCATTTTATCATCATATTTATTTTAGCAAGAATTCAATAGTACCTATAGTAGGTCTGCGCCGGTAAATATCCATTTTTGTATTTTCGGTTTTGTTCTGTGTTGAGTTTGTTGGTGTGTTGCGTTAGTAATTTAACCTTTGGGACACATGCTCTGCATAATAATTGGCAAAATTCGGGGTTAAGGAATTTTATCATCTCCATTTATTTTAGTAAGATTTAAGGTAGCATGACAGTATAATATACATGCGTTATAGTAGTGGATAAAATGACAAAACTAGACTTTGGATTTCTTTACATTTCTCGTTGTATTGATTGTTTAATTCTTCACTATAGTCCATATCTGTCATTTTATCCACTACTTACGTTAATACAAAAGACGTGAGGTATTTTAAATGAAATATATTATATAAATACCTATCAATTTATCAATCTCTCTCTCTGAGAGAGAGAGAGAGAGAGAGAGAGAGAGAGAGAGAGAGAGAGAGAGAGAGAGAGAGAGAGAGAGAGAGAGAGAAAGAGATATTTGTGACCAAATAAACTTTATCGAGCTTGGAAAAAGTTTTCGCAGAGTACATCATTCTCTTCCTGCATGATATTTAAAATAAAAAACTGAACATTATGACGAAACATAAATAAGTGGATAAAATATTAAATACATACCAAGTATAAAAGGAGAAAGACAGATATATAATTTACTGTTGAAATTAGCAACCTACTGTTGAACTATCTAATTCGGATTAGCATTTAATCCATTACATAATAATTGGAACTATATATATATATATATATATATATATATATATATATATATATATATATATATATATATACACATACATACATACATACATACATACACACACACACAAACACACACACACACACACACACAGAAATATGCATTAACGTTGACTGATAGAGAAAGTATGGATATCACAAAATCTTTGAAAGATCATTTTCTCATACATAGAAGTGTAACTCTTGCGCATCGCAAATAGCAGTGGCAGTAAAGTATCTATCATGTGTTATATTTACATGATATATAAGAAATCAAAAGCAGTAAATTAATCTATCATGAGTTATATTTACATGATATATAAGAAATCAAAAGCAGTAAATTATCTATCATGTGTTATATTTATATGATATATAAGAAATCAAAAGCAGTAAATTATCTATCATGTGTTATATTTACATGACATATAAGAAATCAAAAGCAGTAACTTATCTATCATGTGTTATATTTACATAATATATAAGAAATCAAAAGCAGTAAATTAATCTATCATGTGTTATATTTGCATGATATATAAGAAATCAAAAGCAGTAAATATATTTAGCAGATATGGGAGGTGTCTATAACGAATGCTTTTTGTGAGTTTTAACAACAGTGACCATTGAATATCGAGCAAAATCTGAATTTAGATCGTAATTTAGTTTATTTGACGTTTATTCGTCATTGCCAAAAATATATAGACATTGTTTTTATTAGCATCTTTTCAATTTTCGTTTGATCGATCTCCACCTTATCACTTTCACCGTGTCTTCTTCATATGTTCTTCACACAGGAAGCTGGCTAAAGCCACCCTGGTCTTGATCCCACTGTTTGGGGTTTATTACATTATCTTCATCGGGGTACCGGACAAGGTGAACGAGACAGCTGAGCTGGTCAAATTGTATTACGAAATGTTCTTCAACTCCTTTCAGGTTAGAACTACATTTGTATTGAATATATAATTACATATCGACCATTTGACTCTCCGACCTAGCTATCAACCCAGCAGGTGACTCTCCGACCTAGCTGTCCGCCCATCTATATATCTACCTACATGAATACACATACATCCTGTACATACATAAAAACAAAACAAAGATAAACAAAAAAACTTCCATCCATCCATCCATCCATCCATCCATACCATCCATCCATCCATCCATCCATCCATATATACATACATACATACATACATACATACATACATACATACATACATACATACATACATACATACATACATACATACATACATACATACATACATACATACATACATTCATAGGTTTACCGTCTTCCGCATACATCCCAAGCAGCTTATGGTTTTCAATCAAAGTCAGTTTCTTATGCATTGTTGACTACAGGGTTTTAAGTACACATACCTTTGTTTAAGGATGCACCATGATTTTACAAATCGAAGAATGCATGCTTTTGCTTATTCAAAACACACAAAGCACACCACCACTTGCTATGAAATCTTTAATATCACTATCGTAAATAAAAATACATTTAAACAAATATAGTGAAACCAATATAATGAAAAACGTTAGAGTTAAAACTCGTTCAACGCAGGACTAGAACTCGTTCCGCGAGTAAAGGCACCTGTCGCTTAGCTTTCACGCACAAGAGCCCTAACCTTCTCGGCCATGCGGTCATTCCCAAATAAAAGGATGGAACAAAGTCGAAGGTAAGGTCTCGATGTGGACGAGACCTCACTTACTTGGCAAGCGAATTTAACACTTAGTTCTATGCACAACCCACTGGATTTATATTTAAAAATGCAACGTATATACATGAAATTTTACAATTTAAACTGACACCTATATTAGCGGAAGTGCTTATCCCTGGATCCCACATTATATGTCTCGATACATAATTATTTCAAAAGAAATATATATAGAATGACACGAGTATGATCAAACAGGTTAGAGCAGGAGTATGAAACTCATTTGCTATGGCGGGCCAGATTTGATATCAATAATAATAAATAATAATAATAAATAATGAGTCTGGCGGGCCGTATGTTTGACACCCCTGAGTTAGAGAGTTATAATTCTTTCCAAGCACGACTCAAACTCATTCCGCTAGTAATTATACCTATCGCCTAGCCTTCATGCACCAGCGTCCAAACACACTCTGCCATGCGCTCACCCCCCCCCCCCCATAAAAGATGGAACTTAAGGTCTTAATGTGCACGAAAGCTCGCGTTATAGGCTTGCGGAATTTATAAAGAGCATTAATTCGTTCCAAGCTGGAATCAAATCTATGCCGTGAGTATATCACCTAGCTCTCGTGCACCAGCACCCTAACCCACTCTATCATGCGTTCATCTCCCCAAAAAGATGGATCTAGGTGTACGAGAACTTAACCTCCGCTTGCCTAGCAAGTGAGTGTTCGTGCACCTCGTTTCCATACCATCGACCTTATTACATGTTTTGTTTTTTTTTAAATGAGCGCATGGCAGAGTGGGTTAGGGTGCTGGTGCATAGGAACTATGCGATAGGTGCCGTTACTCGCAGAGCACTTGTTTGAGTCCGCTTTGGAACGAATTATATCTCTCTAGCCTGTTTGTTTATATTGGTGTCATTCCATATAAACTTGTTTAATCATATATATATATATATATATATATATATATATATATATATATATATATATATATATATATATATATATATATATGTGTGTGTGTGTGTGTGTGTGTGTGTGTGTGTGTGTGTGTGACGTAAATGATAAGGCAGAATCTTTAACAAAACTGAAAAGAATGCAAAATAACGTACCTAACGTTTCGTTCACATTCTACTTTTCAATTTCAGGGTTTCATCGTGAGTTTGTTATTCTGCTTTCTCAACGGAGAGGTAAATCTCTCTCTCTCTCTCTCTCTCTCTCTCTCTCTCTCTCTCTCTCTCTCTCTCTCTCTCTCTCTCTCTCTCTCTCTCTCCATACTCAATATAGATTATTTCTCTCTGAAGAAAACTCACTGCATTGTTATATATGCTGTTATACCTTGTCTCAGTTTCTACATCATCCTAATCCACTGAAGTGCTAAAAGACGTTATAAGCAATCTAGCAATCCCAAAACCCTACCAACCAACAATAATGATTGACTAAGAGTTTCCACATCAGCCAATAAGACTTTACCTTGTGCATTGATGAAATGTACAATACATCTATAACAATTTACCTTCAAGGTACGTTTAAACAACGAACAGTGCAGCAATAACGTGCAAAGGTTTTAAATTTCCGTTCAACAAATGATATATGACGTTAATCTCTCTGATTGCAGACCAGATGCAAACATTATGGGCATGATAGACCGCAGTAGACAACCATAACCCCCAATGGCACTTGTTGCGTCAGGGCTACTTAGTTGCTTTAAGGCAGGCATGTGTAACATACGGCCCGCGATCCTGTCCGCGACCTATTTTTATCCGCTTACATTTACATCATACGGGTACATTTACATCATACAGGAACATTTAAAATCGCTATCAGGCACGCCCCTTGGAGGAAGTTGCACATGCCTACTTTATGACTTACTTAAAGAAATATTTTCCCCATTGTTACACGCACTTTTATGGGTATTTCCAATGTCTCAAAAGTACCTGTAAATCTATTTTATGATTTACTACTCTAAGAAACATGAAAATGAAAAAAGATAGCAACTATACCTTTACAAACTTAAAGTTTAAATTAGTCCATTGTGCCATAATTTGACTGGTGACATTCGCACCTTCTCCACGTTGTAAGGAAATATGATATTTGTGTAAAGTCTGCCAAGCAAAAGGTCAGCTCCTATTCTTACAATTAATCAATCATCTCATTCTCATAACTTAATTCGAGCTAGAGTAGGAAAACAAAAATATACATGCTTTAGCGGAGTTCAGTGCAGTAATGTACAGCTCGTCTCACAAATTATTCAGATTTGATAAGATCCTTTCTGCACAAAAGTTACAACTTTGCATTCTCTTTGACACTGGTGTAGGTGGTAATCTAACTCGTGTATTGGGTACCACAACTGTTGCTATGGAGACAGGCAAATTACTGTTTATCAAAAGGTCCTTCTGAAGAAAAAAATGCAAAATGATTTAATTTTAGGTCTTAACGTTGCAAAAGAACAAAGGCTCAGATAAGTGTAAGTACAAATACACTAAACCTGCAGATTGGTATTACTGGGATTCCCGTAGGGAATTCTACACTAGGAACCGTGAAATCAGATTAATTGGCAGCATCACACTCTAGGATATCAGTTTGAAAAATGGTAAAGTTTTGGGGTCGCTCTGCACACATTCCATACAAAGCTATTTTAGGAGAAATTTCAAATGACCCGCCAAACAAATCCAAAGTAAATTTTTCACACGCTACTAAAAATAAAACAGGAAAATCTGAGAAAAAAAGAAGTTACGACTGATGGAACTATTTTTTTCATTCGTAACATCTCGGTCAATCCTACAGTCAATCCAAATGCAGAAATAGCCACGAAGATCCTGATAGATTAGGGTTTCTTTTTTTTGCGGAGAAATTTCCAGCTAACAAAATGTATGATTTTTCTGTAAATTACTGCGCCGACATAAATCCAAGGCATAATTTTGTCCTGCAGAAATAGCCGAGGCAGTTCCGAATGGTATACATTGACATTTCCATTGGCCGATTGAGGTACGCCTGTGTTAATTTATATTCTTTCAATGTTTCAATATAATTTTGGCATGAATGATCGTAGAAAATATGTTTAGCAAAATGTTGAGATAAGGAGAGATGCGCCTATTATCGATAACATAAATCAATGAAGTATTTTACCAGAGCTTCAGCCACGTTCGAGTCTGGTTGAACGAGACTGCCGAGAGAATGTGATCGCATATGGAGACGCGTGATCCGACCATCAAACAAAAAAGTGGAACGTGTCAGATCGCGAGTGCCTAGCGCTAGTAGACAAGTGTAAAGAATTCTAGTGTCACAAATCATTGAAACCTTATCAGGGATACTGAGTACTTCCTATTTGATATAACTAAATTAATTTAAACTTAAATTAATATAATTTTTAAATTTACCACAGGTCCAAGCTGAATTCAAGAAAAGGTGGCACAGATTCAAACTGCGGCGCAATGGAAATTTCAATACAAGAAGAGGTACACGTGATACAATGGTTTCGTTTGTATCTAGAGGGCGTGATTCTGTTGCGTCAACCAATGGAAAAGACCTTATAAATGGCAACGGGAAGTTCATTTCTGAGGAGCGACCATTGACACAAGTTGATACCAATAGCGATTTGAATATATTCAAGCGAGCTAATGGGCATTCGCAACTCAGTTTAGAAAATATTGGCAAAAATACTGAAGAGATAGTCATGCTAGAAAACTCTGATACATTATGTGACGGAACAAATATTTTAGATGAAGATCTCGTATGAAAAGAAAGAAAAAAAAAAGGAAATTAATGTAGCTGAAGATTACTATCAGCCTACACAGGCAGTCGTGCAATTATTATCATTGGTAGCTAATTACGTACCGAATCAGTGGGAAAACTGCAGAGGATGACTGACATGATCCTTGGGGTGTTGCATGATGGAATTTGGGTTAGAATTACGGTGAGAGCTTAAAGATCGAAATGTGCAGAGGAGCTGTGTGAAAAATTCAGTGGAACAAAACAGAAAATGTTTAAGAATAGGAAAAGTTAAAGAATAGGGAAAAAAAATAGCGATGGTGCTTTAGTTCATAGTCAGCAGCGTGATCAAAGACTATATGATGTCTCCATTGCAAGGTACTCTAACTTCAAATTAGCCTAAAGAGTATTTTATAATAAATCAGTGGAAAAGTACTCATGCATTTGTATGATAAATCAGTGGAAAAGTACTCATGCATTTGTATGATAAATCAGTGGAAAAATACTCATGTATTTGTATGACAAAATATTAACAATTAATTTTTGTCTGACTCGCTTGTTCAAAATGAATTTAAAATATGCAAACTTCTTTCACGCCCCCGATCACATCTTAAATGTTGATTGGTAAAACAGTAAAATCACCAATCATTATTCCTATCTTTTTACAATTACGGGGCAAGTACAATCGTGTCTCCGATTCTCGATATACAGTTCTGTGCATAGTCAAATACATCGCGTATTTTCCTTCAGAGGGGTAAGCCAAAGATGTCGCGTGTTCTCCTTTAGAGGGGATAGCCAAAGATATCGCGTGTTCTCCTTTAGAGGGGATAGCCAAAGACATCGCGTGTTCTCCTTTAGAGGGGATAGCCAAAGATATTGTGTGTTCTCCTATTGATGGAGAAAATGAGGGACATAAAAACGATTACTTTACTCACAAAAAGGATTGTGTGTATTGCAGTGGTAATACCAGGGATCACTGTGTATACAAACAGGAAAAAAGACTTCCACGAGGAAATAAATCAGTGCGATGCTTTTCTTCATTTTAAAATATGAATACATTTTATTTACCTTTCTTTAAGAAAAACCTCAATGGAAAATGAATTCTTTCGAAACAGAAATGACATTATTTTGAGGGTACAGGCTTAAGAATGGTATTATTCTGATGGTACAGACTTAAGAATGGCATTATTCTAATGGTACAGGCTTAAGAATGACATTATTCTAATGGTACAGACCTAATACCGGGAGTATTACATGAATTCATTACAGTTACGTATACGTGGCAGCATATTTTGTGTTTCTAAGATTTTTAGAAACATATACTTTGCACTTTAATGTGTTCTTATGTATTTAATTCATAGTTTTACAAAAAGTATTGTGGAGTTGCACATCTAGGATTATATCGAAACAAATATGTACATCAGTGTGCAATATTTGCCGGATGTAAGTATATATCTGTTCACGGAATGCATAATTTTAACATACGGGTAAAAGCCGTGTTTTGGGCGCGTGTCAACATTCGATTAACTCGGACTGTATCAACGGTCATGTGTGAAAATCTCACGTTAATTAAGATCCGAATTGATTTAGATTTCTCCAAAACTAAAAACTGAAACAATGTTTCAGGATGGCATTAATAATTGAAGTTAGATAAACTATAAGGCTATGTAGCGAAATGGACAAATGTCGTCTTTTGATCGATTTATAACAGAGAAAGCGTCAATGTTAAACTTACGGATAGTGTGAGGATGTTCCGAGTGAGAAACACAAAGAAGGATGGATCCTCTAATGACGTACTTAGGTCACCAAATCGACACTTCTTCATTTTTCTTGTATTCTTATCCCAAGCTCTCTACGTTTTTATCTTACGAAAATGGTTAGAATGCTGCAATAGCCTGCGTCTCCGTCTGTCCTTACGTCATTCCATCAATGTCTTGTTTCTGCAATTAGGGAAACTGCACTAAAACTTGGTAATATACTTGCTTAAGTAGCGAAGGTTTTAAATATAATGATAAAGGTTTTAACTTCAGAACCTACTGAAAATATTTTTTGTCAGAATAAAGTATATTGCAACCACAGACCATATGAAGAGGAGAGTTGGTGCTGTAGTCCTAAGTAAACGGGGATTTTTAAATTTAAAAAAAATGCCGCGCATTGAGTCCATGTGATATCGAAATGTTATAGCTCCACAAGAATTTGCCTGTCCTTTAGATTTTTGGAATAGATAATAGGGCCTAGTCCATTTGGAGAAGACGGTTAAGTGGCTGTTTGCACCGAGCATGCAAGATGTACACTAAATCGTCCCCCCAATGCTCAGTTTGCGAGTGAACTCGGCCTTCGTGAATATTCCACTGTTACATTAAACGAACAGGTTATTCTTGTCGACCTGTACCTATACATATGTTACGTAACGCGTTAACATTACCCAAGATCCGTCCCATCTAAAATGTGTTTTCTCTCCTGTACAGTTTGATACCCTTTGTGTAATTTTATATTTAATTCATATTTCGACCGATCTTACGACTTTTATGTCATCTATTGTCGTTAATTATTCAGTACATTCGGTAATTCACCCTTCAGTTAGAGCATTGATAATCTATCATTCTGCGTTATGATAATCCATTCTGCGTTATGATAATCCATCATTCTGCGTTATGATAATCCATCATTCTGCGTTACTGGCTTATATATATATATATATATATATATATATATATATATATATATATATATATATATATATATATATATATATATATATTCGTTTTTGTTTTTGTTTTTTTCAAAGGGGTGGGGGGCCCACGCTTTAGCGTTGGATATGTGATACCCAACGTCTGTCGGTTCCTCCTCCTACACCCTTTCATAAAATTTGTTACATTGGTTTCTAATAACGAAATTATAAATTAGGTGTACATTTTGGTTTCGTTCCCTGAGGTCCTTGCAAGGAGCTCATAGGTCAAATGTACCCAATTTACCATCAATGTGATTTTCAGATATTTGGTTCAGTAAACTTTATGCAGTGTCAGCTGGAAGAGACATGAAACAAGTTAGGGATTTGGGGTCTTATAACAGATTCGTAATTTTTTTTTTTTTTTTTTTTTTTTTGGGGGGGGGAGTGGTAAGAGTCATGAAATGACGCTGTTTCAGATGAGATAATTATTAATAAAAAAAAGTGTAGGAATTTGAAATGGCAAGCCATTGAAGTTTTATGTTCTTTTAAGATGATCTTTTTTCATGATGCATTCATTTGCATGTAGTCATAAGTGTTAACTATTATAGTTAGATATTCAGTTACAGGCGGCCTAAAAATATGCATTACAGTAATTCATGTAGGTGATTTACGCATCACCACTTTCCTCATAGTCAATTTCAGATACTTGCGAATTTGCCGATAACCGTATGTCAGTTAAATTCTTACACGTGCCGAAAGCTATGGAAACAATCGGAACACGTTTGGGCCTTATCTCCAATGATCAGAAAAACAGCTCAGAAATATTACAGTAGACGCAACACGCTCCTCACAGCTCATATTCTTTCAGAATATATCGCAGCCACATGGCTGTTTTGACCATGGGTCATCTAAACCCTAGTATATCGTCGTCCCGCATTAGTACAAGGGCATGTCCACTGGATGCCACCTTCTCTTAGCACAGATTGAAATTCAATCAAAAACAAGGGAAAAAGAATCAGACTGTGAATGGCAGATCAAATGCGCTTCATTGTGACGTCGTCTGTATATTGTGACGTCTGCCACGTGCTACATTGTAATATCTTCAGCCCTGTGCTCCATCGCTGCAAGTAGAGTTTTTCCTCCAACATATTTGACAAAATCTTCACATTCTTCACTACAGCCATTATAGAAAAAAGATGTCAGGAAAAGCAATCTAAACTGAGTGTGGTGTAGTTATCAAAGCGTACAGTTTTCTTCAGGTGGAATTATACCGCCAAAAATTTACAGCTTTGCGTCAGTGGTATTATTCTGCCCAATGATGGTGCCGGCACATTTCCTAGCTTCTTTTTCGAAGTATGAAAATACTAGAGAACTTCTTTTACTAAACGTGTGCAAATAATTCTATAAAAGTATCATAATGTGTATATATATATATATATATATATATATATATATATATATATATATATATATATATATATATATATATATATATATATATATATATATATATATATATATTTGGCCTAGCATATTTCAGCGTGTGACTGAGGTGTCCGCCATTTTCCGGTGAATTCCCCTGTTTTACACTGTATCACTCCCTGGAAGTTATTTTGAGATGCATTTTGGAAGAAAAGCCATGAGGTGTTCTGATTGCTGGCAGCGGTGTTTAGAATATGCTTAGTTCGTTGTCTCAGACGGAACGAGACTATTAGGGCCCTTCCACTATACTGGATTTTTAATAGGAATTCCGTATGAATTTATTCCGGCAAGATTTACTCCCCTTGAATATTCTGCTTACCAAAAGGAATAACTTTTATTTTATTTCAAAACATATTGTAGTAAAATATTTAGTTCTGTTTTATTGCTGTGAGAGATATTTTGTCTCATTTTATTGTACTTTGAATGTTGTGATTTAATTTATTTCCTTTAAAATTATTTTAACGTCGACCTCTATTGTTGTCTGCTACTAGGCTTTACGCTATTTATTTAAACATCGATGTATGACGGATGGGTAAGCGTTATGAGGTCACTATTGAAAAGGTTTTTGCATGTATCAAATCAGACCAACGGTTACATAGATACGTAATGGATGCACCTAACTGACTGCCACTATATGTCATGTACAAATTCAAATAGTCATAACTTCATCATTCTTCAACCTTTCTTCATAAAATTTTCAATATGTACTAAAAAATAAAAACTTATTTATTAAGTGGTAATCTTCAAACTAAAATACTATAATTTTATACGACGTGGTATGCTAATTAGTGGGTGTAGTTATCTGGCGATTGGTCAATCTATTGGCAGATAACCAGGTTATATTATGGTCTAATGTGTACGTCTATTAATCTCATCGAGTTTAATAGATGGCAATGCAACTGTTTGAACATCTATTTTGCGGAGACATTTTCTTCCGTGTCTCTAAATAATCCATTCGCATTATCTATAGGCTGGAGAACCTTACAATTGTAAATGTAATCAACCCCGTTTAAATCAAATAGCATTGAATGCATTGAAATTATTTTAGGTAAATCAACATTGTCCGTTATTGTAATAAACCATATTAACCGCTATTGGTAATATACGTCACCAGTAAAAAGGAGGAACTCCATTAATTATAAAATGTCATGAACACAATTAGCAAATGTAATTTGACATCAGCATGATTTCGTGGTTCTTTGATAATTGTTTTGATTTATTCTGTATGTACAGGGACTATTAAGATCGAGATTAGTACATAATCTTCATTCTTTACAAAGATGTTTTCGAAGTCCGTATTGTAATGTATCAGAATTGTTCCTAAATATAAAAAAGCAACAACAACAAAATAAAAAACCTTTTGAGAGCAAACAGATACGTTGCTTTTAAATATTTTTGGTTTTCTCCTAGTAAACACACTTCCTGAACAGGGGTTGAGGGTGGGTGGGTGTGTGGGGTGGACTGAGTAAGCAATCGTACAGAAATCATTCGCACTTATGAATTACTAATTTTCTGCAGAGGGGATTGTTTTTCCAGAACAAAAGTGACCAAAAGAGTAACCAAAGTGTATATTCTGATATTTAAAAAAAAATATGCAGAGAGAGAGAGAGAGAGAGAGAGCTGGGGAGGGGGACGAATGTGGTAAATAAAAAAGTCCCTTATTAAATTTCCAACACAAATTTAATTTAATTTTTGAAACTTTAACACAACATTATCTTAGCAACTAAAGAAGACTTGGATATTTGAAATCAGTATTTCAAAAAGGAAGAGCTCAATGAAGGAAAATTAAATGACATGGCGCTATACGGTGTTTATTACATTGACGTGTTTCACTACTATATGAATCAGGACTGATATTATAAATGAAATGCTTATCGAAGTAAATGATATACATCGCACACAGTAAACAGTTACTTTAGCAACTGAATGTGTGATTTACACTGCATAGACATGTCTATATTGGAATGTTTGTCGACCACTGGCTTGCAGATTAAAAAACAAAACAATGTCTTTTATTTATATGCCATAACTTTTTGTAATATAAATGTACATAGATCAAATGTTTATTATTAGAATCAAGATTAGAATATATATATATATATATATATATATATATATATATATATATATATATATATATATATATATGATATTTAAATGTTTTATCTATATATAAAGACAATCGTACATGAAATTTGTAATTGTACCTAATATTTCTTGGAAGTTTTAGTCACATGCCTTTGACATTAGTGTTAACACAACAGCTGTTTTTTGTTGGTCTGTGATATATTTGTATTGATGTGAATGATCATATTTATATTTTGTAGTAAAACAACTGAATAACTATTATATGTCTTTTTTTCCTTCATTTAAAAACAAAATCTATTGTTTTCTCCTGCCAATCAACTTGTGAAGTTATTTATACAGATGATGAAATTGTTGTGAAACGCAAAAAAAAAAAAAGAAAAAAAAAAAATCAAATGATTGAATTATAAAACAACATATTTATCAATTATAGCCCCAGGAATTTTTCAAACGAAACATATTAATAAATACGCATGTAGGCTGGTAGGTTAGTAGCAGAATACATACATACATACATAAATTTCATATATACATACATATATGGACGGATCTATGATAACTATAATTATATGTATAATGCGTACATGTATTATTCATACATGTCTGTCTGTCTGCCTTTGTATATACTATTGCTTAGGTTAACACCAGTTAGTAGATTAAGCTTCCCGCAATGTTGTCAGTCTTAGTTATTAATGAGAGAGAGAGAGAGAGAGAGAGAGAGAGAGAGAGAGAGAGAGAGAGAGAGAGAGAGAGAGAGAGAGAGAGAGAGAGAGAGAGAGAGAGAGATATTCCATTGATTGGTTATCAAGTAAACAAACCATATTGTAGTCTAAATGAACGGTCTGGTTTCATTAAGTGGGCGGAAGGCAATTAAATGCCCGCTTCATCACTCCTAATAATTTTCAGAATTACTTATTTTTCATTAGTTTATCTTCTAGAACAAATATCGCATATTTGGATATTGTTTCATTTATTATTTTACCTACTCTTTTTGTCGAGTACCATATTAATTTATAAAAGCAGAGGCAGAGTATGCTTGTGGTCATTTAGGTCCCAGATATAAAACAAAATGTACACGTACCGCCGTATGCTCTGATTTTTAAAAAAACGTGATGAAAAAAGTGAATCTGCTGACGTCTAAGGTACTTCATCCCCTAAATCAATATTCATTTATTACACGTTTTTTTCTCACCAAGTCTGTCATCACTTTCCAATTATTATCCTGACATTTGCACACCTCGTCAAATTTATCAAGAAATAATTGACAATAACGATAAAACAATTCGCGTCACAGATGTCACTCCGTCATAGTGTTCGTCATTTAGTTAGCTCCTTGGGGTTGTAATTTGTAGATGAGATTTAGAAGATAGTAACTTACCAATTTATTTTAAGAAAGCTGCACACGTCGCATTGTCGCAAGCCAAGGGCGATAATCAGCTGCGCTCCTTTTATCACCCGATGATAAAGGTTCGTAGTGGATTGTCGCCCGTGGCTTACGACGATGCATATAACGCTGATACGAATTTTTCATAGGCTTCTCCACACTTTAAACAAGCTATTAGCTTCATTCTCTAATTTAACAGAAAATGTACGTCAAACTATGGGAAAATGTATCTTGCTGGTAATGTAGAATTGGTAAATTTATTTTTAGCCAATTCCCACTATGGTTCCAGTTAATAGAGGTCCTTTAGACAGTTCAAGAAATCGTACACTTAGTACCAGTGCATGGTTAAGTTGGGGTGTAGGCATTCCCAGTGGCGGCGCGAGTGTTCGAGGCGCTCGGGAGCAATGCTCTTCAGTGGCGCCCCTACCGAGGCGCCCGGGGGCAATGTTCTTTAGTGGCGCCCCTACTTTGCCACAGAGAACAGTTTTTGTCAGTTGCCAACCTCCACACACCCTCCACTCTCCCATCTACGCCCGGTTACAGCGGAAAAATAGCCCGGCGCCCGGGGGGGGGGGGGGCGGGTCAACTGCCCCCCCCCCTCCCTCGCGCCGCTTCTAGGCAGTCCCTAGGCTTCAAACCAGAAATATTTACCAGCAAAGTCGGATGATTGAGTCATTGCACGGTTCCTTGACCCTTATCTCCATTTTACCTTTATATTCCTCCAACACTCAAGAGGGATAACAGAAAAATGTTACTCAAATTTAAAAACATGGTGGAATCAAGGAAAGAAGTTTTGCCGAGGTCTTGACCACAAATTTAAACTCTGATGAGATTTTCCTTTAGCACAGCACTACATATGACAGGTTAATTTTCCTTCGTTTCCATATCAAATTAAAATTAAAAAACTTAGAATGGTTGATGGAATCATTTCTGACATCTGACACAGCAGGACATACAATTTTTTTTTACACATATACGTGTCTTTATTGTTTCCCACTTTCTACACAATATCAGAACCACTGCGCCTGTGTCATCTTTCAGGTAATATGTGGACTTACCACTAATCTGTGCACCTACCGCTAATCTGTACGCCTGATTTTGTCCGACTTTATGTCGTTTCTTTTCCTACTAATTGTCATTACCACCTGAAAAAATTATACAGATGTACTGGGGAAAAAATAGAATTCATGCCCACAGGTTCCGATATTGTGTCTTAAATTGTTTGCGTTCACTCAATTAAATCTTCTTCTTGTGAATTATATCAAAGAATACAGGTACAGTCATGAAAGTTACATCTGCTATAAAACATATTTGCCAAAATATTAAATCAGCAACTCAACTCTGTTCCTTAACTTTTTATGAAGACTATACAACAGTCGTAACTCGGATCCAGTAAATATTTGGCCTGACCGATTGCACTTGGGGTTAAAGATTACAAGTAAAGTATTATTTTTCTGACATTCACCACATTGTTTTGCAGACAGTGGCTGCTCTTTAACACTGGAAGTGTTTTAATTCAGGTAAGTGATCTTTTTGAAATGTCAACTGGTTAAAATAAATACGCGTAGCACATTCCGAGGGGTTACACGGGTAACCGATATCAAAACTACATGTTTTTGAGGCGTACCTTTATTTATTGTTAAGTTCTATAGATTAGACGTATTGTAGTATTTTTCCTTAGAGTACAAGTATATTCTGCAAAGGAAATGTCATATGAGATCTTTTTTAAATTGACACAAATATCTGCCCCTTTGAATTACCTCTCTATTTTTCGAATTTTACTTTTAGTTGGCACAATATAGCGACTATAGTACTGAGGTGCCGTTAAACTCTGCTACATACATACTACTAGAACTTGGAATTTTTAGAAGAAAGAAAGTTTCTTACCATAATATTTATTAATATGATCATTGTAACAAGACCCACGAGCAAATTAATGGTTTCGGTCGCCATACGTGTTTCTTTTTTTTTGGCGGAGAAAATTGTGATGCCCTTTGTCTGTCCGTCCATATGATCGCTAACATATCTCCTCCTTAACCGCTTGGTAGAAATTTACGAAACTTTGTAGCTAAGTTGCTCTTGGGCAAGGGTGGTATCAGAATAGAAGTCTAATAATTGAATAGAAGTCTAATAATTGAATAGAAGTTTAATAATCTATTATCGGGAGCTTAAGATCGATAATACTCCGACGATCGTTTTTCTCTTCAGTAATTTCACATTCTTCGTTCTCCCTTTCCCGCCACACCCACTACCATCAATTGTACTATTTAGCCTTTGTTTTCATTAGTTATGGATCTAACTAGGATGAAATTTGCTAAATACTAAAGTATATGTGGCCTGATTTTATAAATTTCAAAACTTACATCTTGGATAGAAAGAAAAAAAATATATCACGAATTAATGTCTCGGGAACGAGAGCCAATATCACCAAGAATGCGATGACAGCGGAAGTTACATCACTTGTTGAACAGTGTTAAAACAAAATTACTACTGCCAAAAATTAGCTCCACCACACACATGTATCACGTGAAAAAGAAGTTCGACGTAGATTGTGCACAGAAATAATTTACCTACCATTGGATTTTATTTTAAACAGTCATGAGAATTGTCCGTATTGATCTTAACTCCGGATTTTGTATTCGTGGTTCTACGTTATACCGACCGACAGACCACAAGAATTATTAGAAGAACGAAGGGCTAACTAAATTTAAAGCTGTCTACACGAAGGGCTAGCTAAATTTGAAGCTGTCTACACGAAGGGCTAACTAAATTTAAAGCTGTCTGTTGGACTACAAGCACATATTATGGATGTAGAAAAGCGCTTTATGGGACACAGAAAAGAAAAAAAAAAAAAAAAACAAGAAAAAACAACCCTTTAATAAAAAGGTCAGTCTTTATTTTCATCCTTTTAAAACATGTTCTGAGTATAATTTGAGACAAAGCTTCACCATTAAGATTGCAGAGTGGGGGTTGAGGGAGTGGGGGGGGGGAGCAAAAGAAGAATTACTTCCGATACTTTGTTTATAGACTTCAGAATTGATCCTCCACCTTTCCCACTGTGGGGTAACCATCTGCATGAGGGAGTCATCTTTGATTCCCACCCCTGGGGTCCATGAGAGGCGGTCACAGGTCAGATGTACTAAAATGTAAATTACAATGACATCTTGAAATATTTTCTGACCAAAATTCATAAATGCAGTTCTAGCAGGAAGACGCATCATATATGTGACAGATTTTACATTATGACCCCCTGGGTCACTGTCTTTAGGGTGGGGATGAGTACGGGAGGGGTTAGGTATGGGTGTGCTGATATATGCAGTAAAATGAGCTGTTATTTGCAATGGTGAACCATTGCAGAACTGGAAGTTATCTTTTTCTTTTTTTTTTTTTGTTTTTTTTTTTTGTTTGTGGTTAAGAACTCCAACTATCTGTATGAACATGTAATAATATATTTAATTCTAAATTGTGGAAGCAGTCTAAGTATTCCTTTATCACTTTAGTTTTATCTTTTTGTGCTCTGTCATATCTGATGAAATGACATATACGTCATTTTGTATAGTATTGGCAGTCTCAGCAAAATTGACATTTAACCTGCAGATTATCGAAGTCGTTCAATTGACGGTTTTAAATTTTGATTGGTTGCTCCGAAAATGTTCTGATCCCAATGACTTATACAACTAACTTACGCCGTATCAAATTAGCGATAGTCCCATTGTCCTTTCCAAGGACAATAATTTAGAAAATTTTATTAAAACGGGAATATTACTCATTTTCGCTGTGGAAAATCAGAATACAAAGTTGTAATGTTCGTTGCTGTTACGATCAAGGGGCGGCTACTGAGGCCATACAAACCATATTAGTACAAGATTTCGTTTCAAAGCGACATAAGAAGAAATGGAAAATAGTGTTATATCTATCTGTAAGCACGACTGTGAAAAGCAATCTTTTACAGAAGGCACCGTGTACTGAGCAATAAAAGTTGCCTCCCTTTCTTCATATGATGCATGCAAATTTTTCATACGAATCAATCTGTTTTGCGGTGTTTTCGCAGTATCGGAGTTTGTGCGCCAGGATTCCCTTATTGCTTGTGGATCGGTAAGAAATGTTGCCGGTGTTAATGATAATCTGAGGGGGGGGGGGGAACAACTAAAAGTCGTAGAAACTTCACGGAAATAAGACAAATCAGACACAGTGTACCAAAATACGACAGATCAGACACACAGTGTACCAAAATAAGACAGATCAGACATACAGTGTACCAAAATAAGACAGATCAGACCCCCAGTGTACCAAAATAAGACATATCAACCACACGGTGTACCAACATAAGACAAATCAGACACACAGTGTACCAAAATAAGACAAATCAGACACACAGTGTACCAAAATAAGACAAACCAGACACACGGTGTACCAAAATAAGACAAATCAGACACACAGTGTACCAAAATAAGACAAATCAGATACACGGTGTACCAAAATAAGACAGATCAGACACAGTGTATCAAAATAAGGCAGATCAGACACACAGTGTACCAAAATAAGACAGATCAGATACATAGTGTACCAAAATAAGACAGATCAGACACACAGTGTACCAAAATAAGACAGATCAGACACACAGTCTACCAAAAAATAAGACATATCAGACACACAGTGTACCAAAATAAGATAAAATTAGATGCACAGATTACCGGCAAAATGACACACAGGCTAACAGGTTTCGATATTGGGGATTTACACACAAGAAATCACATATTTGTAAATTTTAATGCCGAAACTTTTGCATCACTGCTGTTTTTTGCTTGCTTTCTTTTTAAGGCTGCTGATGTCGATAATAATGGCGATGATAATGATAATGATAATGTTGAAACTGTCCGAGAAATGTTATTTTATTTATGCCATACTGATTGATAACTATTCTTAATTGATATAGAATATAAAATTAGCCGTTAGTAATTTCAATAAGATGACGTATTTGACCCTTTTAGCCGAGATGACAAAGTTCGTGATATTCCTGTGTGCTGTTGCCATTTTCTTCATCCAAGTTGCATCTGCTCAGCTAAGAAGTACGTCTCTCTCTCTCTCTCTCTCTCTCTCTCTCTCTCTCTCTCTCTCTCTCTCTCTCTCTCACGCACACACACACACACACGCACACACACTGTTGTAACAGTCAATATGATACAATAATAATTTTGTTTTTCACTCCATATGAACCAAAGAAGGAAGTTAACAAAATTCCTTGCCACGTGTTACCTCCGTTCTTGCTAGATTGTTTGTTTGTTTCTTTCTTTGGTGTTATACGGCACAGCATCAAACGAAGGCTATGTCGTGCCTTAACCAGAGACACGCCACGGCAGCCCCCCCCCCCCCGCCTGATTCAATAGCAGGGTTCGAACCCGCACTCTTTCAGTTGTGAGTTAGACACGCTATCCAAAGAACCACCGTGACTCCTCTTGCTACGGTGTTATTTATTTCATTGTGGCAGGTAACTTTGGAGAATGTTCTGTAGCTTTCCGCGCGCGTACACACACACACACACACACAGACACACAGACACACACATACAAGCAAGTGGAATTTTTAACATTATCGTATTGAGATATGAATATATCAGATCATGTTTTCGTACCGCACGAACTGATGTCACACACTGAAATACATATAATTAATTTCTAGCTCTGTACACATCTTCAGGTTAGGACCATTTTATAATGTATCAACAAACTCATTTTTATAGTGTTCGGTGGTGGTGGTTTCAAAGAAAGACACGGTCTTGGTGAAATGTTTCACTGCAGTCAACACAAACTCGCGTATAGTTCTCAAAAATAATATCCGCTCTAAACTTTCCCTACTATTAATAAATTGCATTTTATGCCGAGAAATATATTTTTGGAAAAGCTATTTTACACATTAATTTAACTTTTAAAAAAATTACTCTGAGGTCAGAGTTTATGTTGGTTGATTGCGTCCTTGTGAATCTGTGTTCTTGGAACATTATAAGTGAATATGTGAAATACATTTTCAACAGATTGCCCCAAAGGGGAAAATTGGTCACGTGATGGGGACTTATGCATAAGTCTCCTTAGTGAAGTGGGAAGTGAGTTAGATTGCCTCAGAAAAATTGGAGGCGTGGTCAAGGTGATGGGCGGAGTCAGCATGGAGCAAGGAAAGGTTGCGACATATCAGAGCCAACGACTGTGTGTGAAAGGTTAGCCATTTCAAGTAACCTATCGACTCGTATTCATTAGCATACACAATTCTTTAAATTCAATATTTTATCGTAACATTTGAATACATATTTCAACATCAACAATGTTGAGTATATATAAAACATTTCGATAAAATCTAACGAATAAAAGGACATATTATAATGAAAGAAATATGTATAGGTTATCTCGAAGCGAAAAACACATAAGTGTCAGAGGTGACATTTATGGGGCCCTGACATTCATCCGGTACCTGTAATTTATCAATGATTTACACGTAGCTCTCAACATCATTGACAATCGGTCCACTGGTAATAAGTAACTGATTTACATCGACTGGTAAAAAGTAACTGATTTACATCGATCAATCATTGGCAATCGGTCCACTGGTAATAAGTAACTGATTTATATCGATCAATCATTGGCAATCGGTCCACCGGTAGTAAGTAACTGATTTATATCGATCAATCATTGGCAATCGGTCCACTGGTCATAAGTAACTGATTTATATCGATCAATCATTGGCAATCAGTCCACTGGTCATAAGTAACTGATTTATATCGATCAATCATTGGCAATCAATCCACTGGTCATAAGTAACTGATTTATATCTATCAATCATTGGCAATCAGTCCACTGGTAATAAGTAACTGATTTACATCGATCAATCATTGGCAATCAGTCCAATGGTAATAAGTAATTGATTTACATCGATCAATCATTGGCAATCAGTCCACTGGTAATAAGTAACTGATTTATATCGATCAATCATTGGCAATCGGTCCACTGGTAATAAGTAACTGATTTACATCGATCAATCATTGGCAATCGGTCCACTGGTAAAAAGTAACTGATTTACATCGATCAATCATTGGCAATCGGTCCACTGGTAAAAAGTAACTGATTTATATCGATCAATCATTGGCAATCGGTCCACTGGTAATAAGTAACTGATTTACATCGATCAGTAAGTCTGTTCTTTTGTAAAGATGAATCGTAAGAACACGGAATTAAACGGTAATACCAATTACAACCATAGTTAAATGAAATATATCTTTATATGTATCTATTTTTCTATCTAGAGTATATATCCTATGTATGCATGTCTGTCTGTCTGTCTGTCTGTGTGTAACCTGTTAACTATCTTAGAACAATAAATCCACCGATTACTCATAGTATCTGATTTTAGTAGCTGTCAAACATATGAAACAGCAACCTTAGACATAACAATGTTGACATATGACAAAAGCAAGGCAATGCAGCTTCTCAACAAAAAGGTTTATTTTTTCATCGAGAAAATCAGTCTGCAGAAATTTTATGCAAAATAACCGTCCATAATTCAACACGTTGAAGGACGAAGGGTTGATAGATTAAAATCATCATTAAATTTTTTTTTTTTTTACATTAGTTAAGAATATAGTTAGACGTATCATTTTCGAGATACTGGCCGTTGCTAAACGAGTTGACATTTTAAAACGAGGAATAATAAGCAACTGTATTTTCATCTGTTTTTTTTTTTTTTTTTGTTTCGATGCTTTATTTATCTGTTATTACATCTCTTATATGCAACTATTTATTATAAACGGTTACTCCAGGGTCTTTTAACTTGGAACCTTGTCATGAGCACATTTATTTTCCAGATTTGAAAGAAGGAAGACTAAGATTTGATAAGGACATCAGTCGAAATCGGGAACAAGAGGAAGAGGAAGATAAATAACGTACAGCAGGAGGATAGGAACAACCACATGATAATTCAGAAGCGGAAAATATACATTTATTGAAAATGGGAAATAGCTCAGACATGTTTCACCGCAGATATTCGGATCTTTAGAAATAAATTGTTTTCCTCACTGCATCATCTTTCCTTGGATGGTTTGTTTATTGAGAAAGAAAGAATAAAAAATGACCGATTCAGTATTTGCAGTCTATACACGGTTATGATCTTAGCCTTCTGTACAAAGTTCAATACAAACTGTATATCCATTGTACCTGGCTACACCCAACTATAGAATGCATACAATATAGATACGCAGTGGATTATGAGATTGTAACAAAATTAACCTAAGAAGAGAAATAAGAAATATGCACAACCTTTGAGGGAAGTTGTATCCTTCATTAATAGCTCGGTATTTGATAATTTGTCATCCATATCATTGCAGACAGACTCTGATTGTTTCTAACGGAATTTTCGTGTTAATTCGGAAACTAACATGGCCGGAAGCAAGGCCTGAATTTGAGACTGGTATAATGTACAATTTTACAAAAGATTGGTTTGGTTTTGTGGGGTTTAACGCCATTTTTCAGCACATGATAGGCTATACATGGCGGCCAGTATATTTGGTGGATGAAGAACCCGTGAAGACCCCAGGAAGAACCACCGTCCCAGGTCAAGCTATTGGCAAGCTTTCTCACATACGCACGTTGGTCGAGTCGAGACTCGAACTCACGCGGACAGAGGCGAGGTGTGAGTTATCTGTAAAGGCGAGCGCCTTAGACCACTCGGTCACCCGGGGCACGTTTTAAAACAAGAGTGATTTTTCGTTAATGATTCTATTGTCTGCCATTTTAGTAACGATTTAACACCTCAACTTTCGTTGAAATAAAGTGCGTCTTCAAAGACGCTTCAAAAGATTTAAAAAAAAAAAAAAAAAAAAAAAAAATTGCTTGTGCCAAGTTATCATGAAGGGTAATGCTTTTCACAAAATTTTATCATGTTTATACCTTATTTTCTCGTGTTATTTTTGTTGCCATCCCATAATATGCTACACATATATTTGTATACACACTATAATATGCTCCATAACAACCATACGTTATTCAAAAGACAGTTTATTCTTACATTGGCTTGGCTTACTTGAATTTAGTAAAGTACCAAATCCGTGCATCACTTCTGTCTGTCTCTCTTCCTCTCGCGAGCGTTAAAAATACATCAATGGTATGCGTACAAAATAGCTAGATGATGTTTTTTAACTGAGCAGAAGTCTTTCGTAGTATAAATAAAGAAAAAAGAGACCCCGAAAAGCACAAGAACTGAGCGACCAGATGGTGCGGATACACGTCTGTCTGTCCTCAGACAATACGTTATGAATAGAAAGATCCTAATGTAACTGTGTACACGTGCCTTTCATGGGAAACGAAGCACGACTCCATCACTTACTGAAAATCTAAAGAATGGGCAACTTAACATACCTTTCTAATTTCTCTTATGGGCAGCAAATATCATTTTTCACTAAACTGCGCGACCACTAATTTCAATGAACTGTATCATGTGTGGAACCTGTGACTATATTCTCGAAAATTATTGAACACGAAAATCCATCGATTCTGTAACTTTCATTAGAATTAAATTGAAAGTGCCGAAGTTTGTTGTTGTTGTTGTTTTTATTTTGTTGTTGTTATTGTTGTTTTTGTTTTATTTGTTTCTTTTGCTGCTTTTAAAAAAAAATTGTATACTTTGTTTTTCTTAATTTTTATTCTTGTACTAGCATGCCATGATTCAGTGATGCAGATTTACCCATAAAAGCAATATCTCTGCCTCGTCTTCACACAGCAATGTATACAATACCATAGTGATTAAAGCTGTACACGAAAGACGGTTGGCCTAATCCCTATGTACGGGTTGCCTAGTCATTAAGACCTATATTTTAAGGATTTTGCCCTTTCTTATCTATCTTTTATTTCATGTACCTTTTAAAAAATTTAACAGCATTACTTTGTATCTTTTATCTTTTAGGAATACGTATGTTTACGTATGTTTTGGGGTAGTGGGTTTGGGGGTAGTGGGTTATCTTCCCAAGTTTTTGGCAAGTTTTGTCGTTTCATTTTTGAGCTGCATATAACCAGGATTGTGCTGACGTGTTGTTAAACTCTATACATACATACATACATACATACATACATACATACATACATACATACATACATACATACATACATACATACATACATACATACATACATACATACATACATACATACATACATACATACATACATACATACATACATACATACATACGTATTTGTATTATTTCTCTGAGAAAATAAATAGCTATATCTTCGTACTGAGCACATCTGTATGCATTATTTTTAGCCTGTAATTCTGTAATATAGTCTATATGCATGTGAAGTGGCAATTTATTTGTTCTGCACAAAAACAGAATATTTATGTTAAAAGTCTTACCTGTTAAATAAAAGCGCAAAAAATACTATGTTTTGTGTGTTCTATGCACATGTATATAACTGGACAGTCATTCTTTAAACATAAATGTCTGGCATACGTTTGATCTTAATTCGCAGAGGCCTACCTTTCACCATGAGGTTTCAGCACTTCTATTTCTTGATAATTCTACTGATAATTGTACTATTTTTGGATAATTCTACTGTATTTGGAAGACTGTACTGTTCTATTTTAGATGCCAGACTGGCACAGAAGTCAAGAGTTGAGTTCGAAAGAGAGAGAGAGAGAGAGAGATGCACAAATAATTGGCAAAAATGCATTTATGTTCTTACAGTTTTTATTCCTAATAAATAAGTGGTTTAATACAAAGGGTGGGTTAAATGAAGCTGAATACAATAAGTACACTCCTGAGAGTAAAGTCGATCTGTTACAATTGATAATTACAATTCTTTTTCAAAATGTCTTAAGAAAACAATATTTACATTCATTGCAAAGAACAATTTACATATTTCAAAGACACTTTCTCGTACGTTTAATGAAATCTGTAGAGCGTCGGCTTATTTCTCTGTTCTTTCATTTTTCTATCCATCCGATGTAGAATCAACAGATCGGTCCTACAAGTGATTTACCATACATTCCACAAAGATAATGAGTCTCGATCGAATATATCCAGTATCGTCTTCTTTTCTTTTACGGCCTGGAAAAAGTTAAGCTGCTAACGTCACTGACCTAATTTACGTTAATGTAATCTTATGAGCGCCAGATTTTTCTTCTCTGTCGGTCTTCTTTTTTTTTCTCTCTATCCATGGTACAAAATTCACCGAGCAGGTCCTAAAAGAGATTTCAAGACATTCCGAAAAGAATGATGATTGTCGATCAGTGATATCCATTACTATTTACATTTCCATGACGACATGGAGAACGCGAAGTCGTGTAAGCCAGTGGTGTACTGGCCATTGGGCATACCGGGACAAATCCCGGTGGGCCGCCGCAAAAAAATCCGTTTTTACCATCGGTGGGCCGGTGGGCCGCCAAAAAAAAATCCGTTTTTACCGGTGTTTTACTGGTGTGAGCAAAACCCCGGGCCTGTCCCGGCAGATAAGTCCTGGGCCGAGTTGCTTACCCAGTACACTCCTGGTGTAAGCTGGAGAGGGTCGTGAAATGACTTCCGCAACTTTACTTGAACTTTAAAGCATTTGGTCCTGTATACTTGTTTATGTGATTCCATCAACCAATACACGCGCAGCAATGATGTCAATGCTAGAGAGGAATACAAGCTGGAATGGTCTATTGTTTTAGAGGGGGAGTGTGTCATGATATACAATTCAACATCTTAACGTTCTTCTAGCATCGCGCAAAATGCGTTTTTAACATTAAAAAACAAACACACAAAAAAGTTAAAAAACATGAATGTGCTGTGGATTAAAAAGGATACATCTGTGTTCTTCTTGCTGTATGGAGAAATAATTGTGCAGGTTTAATAATAATTGTGCAGTTTTGCTGCTGTCCTGTGATATTAGACTCGCCCCTTCCGGGCTCGTCTTATATCACGGCATAATAGTAACAGCAAATCTGTACAATTATTTCCTCATACAGCTAGAAAAATATGGATATATCTACTACATATTTGTAAAAGACAACCCCATAAGTTCTAAAACTGCGGAGAAATTATGCGAAAAAGAAATGTTGCACTGTACTGTCTGCCTAGAGTCACTTTTAGATGTCAGTTCGCTTTGCTTAAATGAATTGTACAGTCTGCATTTACATAAATTATAATTAAATTTGCAAGAAGCACGATACATACATACATAGGTAATACATGGGTTGAGCAGTTGAGCAATTCATGTAACATTTACAGAAGCTTGCTATGCACATACTAGTAATATTGACAAAGGTAAAATGCAGTACTATTGCACTGTGTTCAATCTGATTAAATTCGAGACCAACTTACAATAAGTAGATCGGATAGGCATGGAACGAAGTCATGTTCTGTTGAACTTTTGATTCAGCGATCAAATTACAGCGTTCATATTTCTGAAACCAAAACAGGACGTCATTCGGAGCGTACCTTTGAAAACAATAACTTTTCCGTACATAAAATGCAACGCTTTATCTCATAGACTATTAAAAATAAGTAGGTCAGGAATTGCAAAGGTCAGCAAGAGCTAACAAGAAGTTAAAAATGGACAATTTCCTGGACTGCCGCCATTTTTCTGCAATGATCTCGTTCACGCATGCAAATTGTAGTTTCTGTAACGGAAATTCCCGAGAAGTTGAGTAGAGTGAGATAACTTTGCAACATAATTTCAAAAGAAGACATGAAAAAATCCAATTAATGAAGAGGCTAATATATATTTATAAAAAATCAATGACATATGGAGAAACGTTTGTCGTAGGCAAAACTAATACTTTTTAATATATAAATAAACCTGCTAATGACGATTTTCTTACAACACCATTAGATAGAACGTTTGTCGCATGAGTTTGTCGCATGAAGTTTGTCGCATGAGGGGGGGGGGGGGGCGTTCTTCTTTCCATCTTTTTCTATCTTTTGTCTTTACCGGCATATTTTCTTTATCTATGTTTTGTTGTTGTTGTTGTTGCTGTAATTCAATATTTCAGGGCGTGCATGTGCCCACACAATTAAAATATTTGCCAAACATGATAATTCGTCTTTTGTAGTAGAAAAAAATTGTCATTTACACGCGAGTGAATTTGGTCATTTGTAAAACAGCCAGTGGTAATTATAAAGACTCAAAACGTCTGAAACATATTGTGAGTAAATACAACAGTAACCTGTTTATTTACATTTGTCTATTCTTACTCACAATATTCATGTTCAATAAAACTCCGCCTAAAAGACTACGCATCACTTTTATGGTGAATATCACCAGAAAATTTTGAAATTCAATCAGACAGTTATAGTTTTAGGTTGTTGACAAAATGTGCTCAAATAGAACGAAAGTCACTAAGACAAATACTTTAATGATCTCAAAAAGAACGAAAATCACTAAGACAGATACGTTAATGATCTCAAATAGAACGAAAGTCACTAAGACAGATACGTTAATGATCTCAAATAGAACGAAAGTCACTAAGACAGATACATTAATGATCTCAAAGAGATAAGTTCTAACAATATTATTAAGAACTTACAATTCATACTGACAAATTCACTTTAAACTAACTATGCCAATTAGTATTATTCCGGAGAGAATGTTGTGCAGTGTCCCCCTCTGATCAAACCGAGAGACTAGAGTTACAATCAAACAGATTTATTGCAGAAAATCAAATTTTGACTCAAACTCTCTTCCAGTGGAAACCTCAAACACTTTTACTCGAAACTCAGACTCCCCAACAGTGACGTATATCCTCGATTCCACAACTTCAGGCCAACCGCCCTCTGGAGGGGAGCGAATTATCTCCCCTATCTGTTTCGATCCCTCTTCAACACAGTAGATCGGGTTCTCGAGAGTGGAGGAAAATACCTTAGTCGACAAAGCTTTTTGCTTCTCATTGTCATTCACTACATTGGTGCATCTGTAAAACATGACAGTCGATCCACTCCTGACAGACTTATTTATTTGAATGATTTTCTCAAAAAGTAGATGACACCGTTTCTCCCCTCCCGCAAAAATCATCAGTTTCTCTGGATGCTCTCCTTCTATGAAAGGAATATTGTAACTGACACCATAGGTGTACCGCGCGATCCTTTCCGAAATGATATGGGGTTTGTAGCCCAGCAGCACGGCGCCCTTTAAAATCGCCATTTCACCATCCCTCGGAATTACAATTTTGACGTCGGGAAAGTTTTTCTTCAAGTTGTCCTGAAATAGTACACTTCCTGAAAAACCACCTACAACTAACATTGTGTCAACTGGCGATACGGCAGGCGTATTGAAAAGTCTTTGTATACACTGAATTATACCACCAATGGTGTCATCGAAAAATTCCCTCACTTTTGCGTGGTCTATTTTCAACTTGTCGCTGGAATATGATACTGATTTAGAAAACTTGGATTGCGAAATAAGTGTGTTAATATCACAGCCTTTCAACTCCCGGACCGTCTCTCCCAGCGTGGAAGGCAGTCTGATTGAGAATCTCTCTTGAGAAGATGATATTGTCTTTTTCTTGATTCTAAAATTTCGAATAAGATCCAAATAGTCATTATTGTGTTGTATCAAGAAACTAGTGAAAACATCCCTACCGAAGAGTAGGGTCATAAAATGTTTGAATTTCTTGTCCACGTTGATACCTCCGAGGGCATCCCCGGTGGCACGATGAATCTCGCGTAACGAGTTGTCCTCCAACACTTCGTGGGCAGAGATGTCGGTCGTACCTCCTGTGAGTGAGAAAAACGAGATCTATGATTTATTTTGCATACCACTCACCCACCCCCACCTCCAGGACTTATGGAGATTTTACTAACTTGTACTGACCAATATGTTCAAGTGTTGGACTGGTCCACCGGGATACAGGGAGATTTCCTAGAGGGTTCCGGGGTCTTGGGGGCCCTCAAGACCTTAAATTGTCATTGATTTTCCAAGGGTTGGAGTGGGACTGATGCCGCCCGTCCGACCCTGACATGGTCCAAGTATCCGGGTACTTGTTATGATTTTACACTTAAAATGGGTACTACGGAACACTACAAGATGAAACGACTGGTATGGATGGAATATCATAGGCATTGCAATCCCATACATTCACAATTTTAAACTCGGGCTGTTATTACTCTGGTGTTTACTTCAAATTCTTTAAAACTTTAATATTATGTTAAATTTTTCATCAATCAGAAATACATTAAACGTCTGTTAACCAATATCATACCGAAGTTCAAACTTTGCTCACCTCCAATGTCCAATAACACGTATTTCCGTCCGGGCTGGAAAAAGTTTTTTAGATTCATTGCTGGGTCTTCCTTGCACCAGATCGAGGCTGCTTCCGGTTCCAATGCCAAGATAAGATCCTCATTATCTATACCAGCCTAGACGCCCCCCATAAAAGAAAAGATTTTTTAATACTCAGCACATCGTGTAAGAATGAAATAAGAGAAGACTGTTTTGCTTGTAAAAAAAAGGCACATTCTGCGCATATGCAAACGCCAAATTAAAGCACCTTCATCAAATGAGAGGACCAGGGCCGTGTTGTTAACCTTGAATGTTTGTTGGAATACAAGGTATAATTTTGAACCTGACAGCGAAACCTTAGGGTCATTTTTTCATCCGAGTGTTCCATGAAACGTTTCAATTAGCAAACCGTATTTGATCTCGGTTCTTTTTTTTACATGAATAATCGCCATATAAATAAATAAATAAATAAATAAATTGTATACGGATTACTTTAAAATTGTTTTCTCAGAAAGAAAAAAAAACAGCGCTCAGTCCGCACGTGCAATTCCTATATTTGAAGAAAGCTCACACCAAAATGCTCAACCATTTTCAGAGTGGCAACAAGCTGTCAGTCAGATGCAGGATCACCTCATTACTAGCGTGGATCTCGCTCATTATCGAACTCATCCGAGATCTTGATGTCATAAGCCTATGTTCCAAGTTTAATCAAAATTAGACCAGAAATATGGCCCCGCAGAGTAGTAACAAGCTCAGCCAGGTAGATCCAATATCATCTCATTAAAATGCGTGGATCTCGCTCATTATTGAAGTCCCCCGAGATTTGATGATATAAACTCATATTCGAAGTTTGATAACAATCAGATCAGAAAGATGGCCTCAAGAGTGGTAAAGAGGTCAGCAAATCAGATCACCTCATCAATATGAGCAAATCTCAATAATGATTAAAATCTTCCCCGAGATATTGAGAAAATAAGCCTATATACCAAGTTTGATTAAAATTGGGGCAGAAGTAAGGCTTCTAGAGTGGTAACATGTCCAGCCTATCAGATGCAAGATCGTCTCTTTGGCTGGACATGTGGACTCGTGGATTTCGGTTATTATTTAATTCCTCCGAGATCTTGATGTCATAAATTTATATACCAAGTTTGATCAAAATCGGTTAAGAAATATGGCTTCCAGAACCGTAAAAAGTATTTGTTGACGTACGGAGGATAGACGCAGAGCCTTAACATAAGCTCAATTGGCCTTACGGACAGGTGAGCTAAACAAATGTTCGAACAAAACAAATGTAGAAAGATGGCATGAGATAGAGAATGAGGGACAGAAAAAGACTGACAGGCAGACAGCTGCGTACACTGTTGGCTGCCATATTAATGAACTGTTTCGCAGAATAGAACCAGATTCAGAAAGAAAGGATTTGAACACACAGACAAGAACAGTGACGGGTGGATAGACATATTGATGGAGAAACGGACGAACACACAAATAAACAGTAGAGTACCCTGTTGGCAGCCTCCCTCATTAACTGTTTGGCAGAGTCAGACCAGATCGCTGGAACGGTCACCACCCACAGTATGTCCTTCATGCTGACAGTTATTCCCTTCACTTGCAGGGCATCTTCCAGTTGGTCCTTAAGGTACCTAATAGACTCGGCAAATACGTGAATGGCGGGCATAGTCTTTCCCAAAAGCTCTTCTATCAAACTGTTCCTATTCAAGTTCTGGAGAAATAAAATAAAGATATATGCATCTGTGCCCAATATTTGTTAAAATATAAGAAGACAAAAATTTCTCTGCGCATAAAGATCTAAGCTGACAAAGGGAACGGGATAAATAAACTATAAAGAGAATTCCAGGCTGGTGCGCCTCAAGGTTCAATAAATACATGATCGGGTAAGTTTGTTTTCTTCCCAAAATATAAGACATGTTTTGTAATTTGAATTGTAGGATTTGTGAATTAAGTCCCTTTAGTCCGATTCTGAGTTTTGGAGTATCAAGTTTTGTTAATGGACATCGAAATGCCTATAAACCTCACAGTCATAAAAAGAAGCTTAAAATGCAGCCAAAGCAATGAGTTTTATTAAATATCTCAACAGGTCAGAAAATGTTCCAGTAAAGACTGCAATGCTGCTTTTCAGTTTGTACGTTGACATTGCTGCCGAACGATGTCATACTATTGCAATACAGATGATATTGGTAATGTCTGTTATATATGATTGAATGTGTTTGAATCGATTGACATGCTATCACACACGATTTAACAGAGTAATGAACTGACAAATCTTACCTTAATAGATATTGCTGATATTCATACTAAGTATGAGCTCAAAGCTTTAAAAGTTTTACAATGTTTGAGTTGGGTATGTCGTATAAAAAAAAAAAAACATAACCATACTTTTTTGGGGTTATTTTGCTTTTTTCAAATTTAAAACCTAGATTCAACGTCATTGCCCATTTAATGATTCTACTCAAGGTCAAGGTACACATTTTCTTTTTTTGGTAATTGTTCCAGTAATACAACTTTCTCTGTATACACACATAATTAAAGTCTTACTGAACGAGGTGCTGCAAGAATTCACAGTTTTGCATCTAAAATAAAATTTTCAGCTTAAGATACAGTTAAGAGGCTACAGGTGATTGCTTTCACTTTAGATATTTCCAGATTATTAAAGTTCTGTCATTGTCAGTTGGCATGCATTTAAATGAGAAGAATAGACTTAAATGGTTTAAGAGACGAAACATAAGAAACAGAGGAAAGGACAAATTTGATCAGTGTTGTTTGGCACAAAATATCTGCTTACCTGTGTGGAGTAAAGCTTCATCTTAAACTCATGAAAGTAGTACCATGTTTTCTTTTCGGACTCTTTCAACAAGAAGAATTCGTCCTCAGCCTCGAAACCAAACGAATGGAAGGTTCCATCGGGACGGAAGAGAACTGTGGTTGGGGCCTTGGCAAAGATGCTATAAGCTTCGGTTGAGGTAGCGTACCATTCATTCTGGTATATCCGCATGGGATCGCTCTTTAAAGAGAAGGCGTAGCCAGTGAAAGTGGTCCCGAAGTCGATGGCGGCGACAACTAGTTTGTTCTTTTCATATGCCATGATTCATTATGACACGCTAGAAACAAATTCTGCAACCTCTGTCAGTGCTCTTCTGCCTGCAAAATGTTTTAAAAGGTTTTGCATCCAGGCTTGTTATTAAAACACCTAATTTCTTCAGAAGTCAACACAATACATATCATGGTATTCAATATTTATTTTTTTATCATGAACAAGGTGCGAAGAAATTCGGATCAAAATTTAGTCCTTTGTATTAGAATTTCTGAGTTTTGTCGTAAAGTGAGAATACTGAGAACTGCTCTTAGATCTGACTTGAAATTCTAATATTTATTTCTTCTCTTTCCAAATATAGTTATGAGGGAAAAATATTTTCATCAGGTCTGCGTATTTTTCGTATGGAAGTTTATATATATATATATATATATATATATATATATATATATATATATATATATATATATATATATATATATATATATATATGACCTTCATATATAATTTTATCCTGAGTGTACAATTTAATAAAATAATGCAGAATTATAAATTCTGTTCATACTTCAATACAATTCCATAAATAACTCTCAAAACAAAGAAAAGGAGAAACGTAAAAAAGTCTCTTGTACTACGTATTGTAGATTTTTTTTTAATAATAATTTTTTATTCGTATACAAATGGCAGAAAGCTTTTACGAAAACTATTATCGACTAGATTACTTTCTAGTTTACTTGATTTTGACTGGTGTTTTGGAGAGCCATGTTTCAATCTGCAGTCAGTTTGCTGTCTTTGACTGAAAATAAAATTCAGTTTTCTCAGATACTGAATGTCCAGACTATTATGAGCCGACTCAGTTTTTAACTTATTCTTGGACACACTACTATATCATTTTTCTCAATTCTTTGAAGGTGTTGTTAAAAATTGTGTCTATATTTCAATGGTTCACAAATAAGCATTTTGGAGAAATTATCACACAGTTGTTACACTGTACATTTCGCAGTAAAAGGACAAGATGTGATTGGATACCACCCGAGGCTAACCTGTCATAGTGTGCATTGGACTGTAGGGCTGGCCCAAGCCGCTACATAAATTAAGGTATCACTGTATGTTGTCAGTCAAGAACCTAACACGTGCCGATACCTATGTGCCGCCCACCAATGGCAAATGTGTGAGGCATCACGTGATTTACAGGCGCACTGAAAGATTTTGGACATTCAGGCATACTGTCAGTCACCTAGGCGACAGCCACTATATATCACATACAAATTCAAATCCTCATAACTTCAATATTTTTCAACAATTTTTCATGAAATGTTCAGTATACACTAAATAATTAACATTAATTCATATGGAGTAAGTGTCAACATAAAACACAATACTCTGATTTTGTGTGATGCGCTATGGTAATGAGTAGGCGTGGCTATCTGTGCTTTCCCGATTGGTCAGTTCCTCCACAGAAAACACGTGGTTACTATAAGTATTATACTGGGTAATATATGTTACCGGCTGTTCCTTTGGTATCGATGACCATCTGTGTTAGATGCAAATGAAGATGATGATAACAAAGAACAGATAATTTATACTTGAAAATGCGCATGCCAGTGTTCGTACATATGATTTAACACATGTAAGCTATTCAATTTTTAAATTTGTTCTGCCTTTTTCACACGTGTTCAGTGTTATGGGCAGTCAAGATGCAGCAAACTGACTGTACTATTCTTCCTTTTGAATTTAGAGTTGATCTGATCAATAAGTATATTCTTTACATGTTAGAATTACGGTGAATAGTTTAAAAGCTATCTTACCTAGTTTGGTAGCGTTAAACAAAACCTCAGCGCTTTTCAAATGATAATTTACCCGTCAGAGGAGGTATAATCAATTTAGCTTTGAGTCATAGCCGCAAATTTCACAAGAATAAAGACAGAAATAACTGATCTTATTTTTAAATCACCAGGTGAAGATCTAGTGCTGGTGTTTATCATATGAATGGGTCACGTGTTAGTCAAGTGTTGCCTCCTCGGTCAATATTCTGTAGTTTAATTTCTGTCTTTATTTTAGTTCATTTAAGCACAATTTTTTTCCTTTGCGAAGACTTTTTGGACCAAATTAAATTATAAACCAGTCCCCCCCCCACCCCCCACCCCCCCCACCACCAGCACGAGTGAGCGCGAAACAACCGGAACGTTTTCTAGAGTAAGTTTTCTTTTACAGTTAGATGGTTAAAAGTATGCCCTTAAAGCGCTTAAAATGCAGGAGCTTCCGGGGATTCGTCGGAGGTTCGTCCCCTAGACGTGTCGTCTACTTGTTTACCCCCACCTCCTCCTAAACAAAATTTCTTGATCCGCCACAGTAAACCATACCAGCGTCCAACGAGACTCGCGCGTGATGGTGGGAAAAAATAAACAACAAGTAATTAAGTTTGTAATTAATTAATCAATTAACATGATTTATTTTTTTGTGCCAGCCTACAAACCGTGACAGTTAATATGAGACCACTCTAACCTTCGTATCACCTTTCCTTCATAGTTAGGTAATTCGGTTAACAGACTATTTATAATGCAGGCAGTTTTTCATGCATGGAACTAAACTGTATTTGTCACTAACTATATGTCACTCTATGTATTTAGGTGAGCTCCTTATGCACTAACAATTGACACTGTCTATATCAATTTATATGTTGAAACTACTCGAAACAATAGATCAAGGCCAACTTTTCTAAGCCATTCTAGGTTTAACAGACGATTATATTCTATGATATGTACTTCGGAAGGGAAAAAATCACGTGCATTGTAGCAATCCAAGAATGTGACAGGAGGGCATATTTAGGTAGCCGACTACGGTAAAATGGCATGCTAATATTTTTATTGTGCATTTCTGTAACGAATATATATATATATATATATATATATATATATATATATATATATATATATATATATATATATATATATATATAGATATATATTCTTTTTAGTGTTTTGGAAAAACAATGTGTGCCAGCGTCGAAGTAGTACCGGAGAAATAAAACTATAGACAGAAGTGGAGAGAGAGAGAGAGAGAGAGAGAGAGAGAGAGAGAGAGAGAGAGAGAGAGAGAGAGAGAGAGAGAGAATTTGACATTAAAATGTAAGTAAGTTGAGTAATTTAAGTTTTCCACTTTTGGTTATATCAATCTGCTTTCGCAGCTCGGCAATACTTACGCATGGATTAGCTACGACTCGTTCCTCCATTTCTCACGAATCTTCCGAGTCGCTGTTGAATCAGAAATTGTCCATTAATCTTTTTACCATTTAGAATGAGCAAAACTGATCCAACAAGCTGTTAGAACGCTTTAAAAGATGTGTCAATTGATATGAAGACTGTATAGAAAATCCCTCTCCATACAATTCAAAGTCTAATTTATTCTTTGAATTTACCCGAGCACAAAGGTTCTTCCTATATACACAGTCGTCGCGATTCCATTGGTTACACCATAATAATCTAGTAGTTAGATCACTTCCTACTACGGATCCTATAGATCGAATAGCAAATACAAGACATGTACATATATCGGTGCAATATCAGGGGGAGATTTGAAGTGATCTTAGAACGGCAGTATAAAGCATTTTTCTTTTTTGGTTTTGTATTTGTTTGCTTTCACGGCACTTTTAACACAGTATTGGCTATATCGTGCATAGGAAATGGGAGCTAAATGCCTTTCCCAAAGACACACCGAGGTAGCCGATCCAGGCTGGCCTGGGCGAGTGTCGAACCCGCGATCCATGGATTACGAGTCGGACGCTTTTTTTTAAATTATTTTTTTATTAAAAGCTTTCAATACAAGTTACAAGTTAAAAACTTACAATCTATATGTACATAATGTTTTGTGAAGAGGGACTCTAAACTCTAAAATGTACAAAGTTACCGGTATTAGCAATTCCTCTTATGGTTGGTTGTAATCGAAAATCTAAAATCGACAGTGTTATAAACAATTACTCCTTATCCATTCTTAGCAACGGATTATCGTGTAGAAAATATTCTCCAAACAGAGTTTGATTTTTGTGTTTGTAGTGTTGATAAGCATATAATATGTATTTCTGAATAAAATATTTAAACAATCTTTCTATGTCCATTTGCTTTCCAAACAATGACATGCTATTTCTTCTTTTGTAAATACACAATCAAGCAATGCTCAGAAAGTAGTTTTAAAAAAAAGCATTCACTGTTGTTGAGCCTTTGTTCATAAGAGATGCCATTAAGAACATTTGTTCATAAGAGATGCCATTAAGAACATTTGTTCATAAGAGATGCCATTAAAAACATTAACTCCACAATTTTAAAAAAGATTCTCTAATATATATACAATATAATTCTTAAAAGAACTTAATTCAGGACATTTCAAAAACTTGTGAAATAAATCTTCTGTTTCCAACTGGCAAACTGGACATGAGTCATTATAAATTTTACCATAATATTTCAGTCTCTCTCTTGTAAATATTCTATTTGCATTATTCTGTAATCCAAATCGACGCAATCTGGGGTCTTAATAGGCAAGTGTATTCATTTCCAGTGATCCTATTGTTTACCCTCCCACGGGTCCAACGCTCTGCCAACTGAGCTACCGCGGCTCGCGGATTATTATTGTATAAAGATCAATGCGTTGAGACAGACATATGAATGTATATATGCGTTGAATTCTAGCTGTTTTTGATAAAAAGAAACTTCAAAGACAAGATATTCAAACAGGCATTCGACAGACCGGTAGGCAGAAAGACAGATGGATGCATGTAGGTAGTGTTTTGGATGAATACAATATAAGAACAACTACGACGACGATGAAAATGATAACACCATCATCATCAACTACAACAACAACAACATAAATTGATAAGTAATACCCGTTCATCAATTTTCCTTTATAGCATATCGATCTGCATTTAATTTTCCATATATCATTAAAAAAAAAAAACAATCAGAAATTTGCATTTATCAAGCCTGTAACTTTGTTTCCACGATTTACCGAATTTTTCAAACCATCATTTCCTTTCATTCTCAAGGAAGTAAATGGCATATCATTGTCCTTTGGCCCTTCTTGTGCTCTTCTCCGTTACCGAAACGACTCTCTCTCTCTCTCTCTCTCTCTCTCTCTCTCTCTCTCTCTCTCTCTCTCTCTCTCTCTCTCTCTCTCTCTCTCATATTTAGTCTGTTTCGGTTGTATATAGATGCAGCCTGTGTTTCCACCCCACGTTAATATTCACCCATATTCAAACTTTCCTTTTGTTGTGCTTTAATTAGAAGTATTCAGTTTCCAGAGCAGACATGGACCCCAAAACTAATTTAATCTTTTTTTTTATATGAAAACCTGTGTACAGTTTTGCATATAAAACCTGTAGTAATCTAGAATAACTTAGACTCTTGCAAGGAACAAATTTTAATATTTACTAGAAATATTAACTTATTTTTTTATAACTGAGTTTACGGCGGGCCCCTAGAAATCGCTGGGCCCCTGGGCTATTAACCCCCCCCCCCCCCCCCTCGGCGGGCCTATATATATCTTCTATATGCTAATCTAACAACTGCCTTTATTAACTGAACTGGATAGATAAAACAGAACGACTATACATGTAACGATACAGCGATACATATCTTGAATAACGATCTTGTACTTTACGGTACTTTAACTCCGTATAAAGATACACAGGACACAACATCTTATATATATATATATATATATATATATATATATATATATATATATATATATATATACGAATAAAAAACATTATCATAAAGGTTAGAGAATTTTAATTCGTCCTCTACGGAGATTCGAACCCGGATCCGCGGGTTACGGCACCCATCTGTTAATGTTATCAAGCGTTCTCCTGTAGAATCCAGGGATAGCCTTGCCTGTAAGCACCAATGCGTATACCACCGACTTTGTAGCATCATTTTTGGTGATATGTGCATGGTCGAGATGGTATAGGCGTTGGTGTTTACAGGCTGCCGTAACCTGCGGATCCGGGTTCAAATCTCCGTAGAGTACGAATAAAAATTCTCTAACCTGTATGATAATATTATATATAAAGATAGTTAGGAGAATAAAGTAAAAAAAATATTATATATAAAGATAGTCAGGAGAATAAAGTAAAAAATAAATGTCAGTAGATTGTGATAATGATATGAAGTTAATTAAAAGTTATATGCAAGTAAAAAATGTTAGTAGTCACGATTGACTGTTATAGGAAAAAATAAACAAACAAACAAACAAAAAACAAAAAAAAAAACGTCAGACATAATGAACAGAGGACTCTTGCGTCTGAAAAAGTGGGCATACATATCTGTATCGTATCAGAGATGGAGTCAAATTCTCAAAAACATATCTGTATCGTATCAGAGATGGAGTCAAATTCTCAAACAAATCTCCCCTACACTCGCGGAAAATCACTACCTTTAAATTCCTGGAATAATTAAAAAAAAAAAAAAAAAAAAAAAATCATTCAAACAGTTCATGTTTCTTTTCGTGATTCTGTTCTCTCTAATCATCGCATGCACGCTGCTAACTTCGCGAATAATATGTAAGGGAAGCAACTTATCTGAGTCTAATAAAAACGTGTTGACAGATTGTGATACATTCTGGAGTTCCTTCCTTTAAAATGTGATATGGATGTAGGCCCATGTGCAACGAAAAGCACAAGCGTTTTTGGGTATCGGACTACAAATTAATTTACATCCAGCGAACCAGTCTACTAGTGCGTTGGGGTGAGGGGGGCGGGGGGGGGGGTGAGTAGAAAAATAAAGAACTGAATGAATGCACCTATTGGCTAGTAAATTGATTATAGGGGTGGGGGTAGTGTGCGTAGTCATGACAACTATGTGCATCTCTGCATTCGTTTCAGTGTCATTAGTTGATTCATGAGAAATTACAATACAATTGATCATTTTTGGAGTAATTAGGAGCAGATAGAAAAATACTGATGAATTTCTATTTACCTTCTTTGTTCCGAATGACCGGTATGCAGATCAACCTATAAATCTGTGGTGTTGGTCAGCCTTAGGAACTTGTATTACGCCAAAACTTCTTGTTTGTCAGTACTAGGGTTTGAACCTGTTTTTTGTTGGGTTTTTCGTTTATTTATTTTTGACAACAACATTGTACTTTCCCTCGAAAAGTCTTTTATATTGTGTTTTTGTGACACCCCGCTCAACATTTTTCTCACTTGTTACACCCTTGTTATGCGAAATATTTCCTGGTTTGAAATAAAAGTGTCTGCTATTAAAATAACGTTTGGTTTTCCTCGTTACTTTTAGATTTTTTGACACTGTAATATGACTGTAGTTTATAATTTGAGTGTCACAGTGTGACTGCCGTATCTGTTTTGTACTGTTATAATTATATTCTGCATTGTTTATATTATTTCGTTGCATAAAGGGGAGCTAGTATCAGCTGACCTTAATTTCCAGACCCCGACATTCATAAATTTCTCGCGTGACAAGTGATGAAAAGCAAAATGAAACTCTTAGATGCCATAAACGCCTCTTAATATATGATTTAAAAAAAAAATAAATCAACTCTAATCAAGAACATTTTAGGCATCCAAAATATCATCATTACGCCAGAAATTGATGTAAACAGCGGGCTGTGTAATTATTACCTCTTATTACATAATGCCCTTAGGTGCATATTTCATGCATGCACATCTGAACAGCAGACACACAGAAAATTAAGAAAAAACACGAGACAAACTATTCAAATCACTGCATTTATTCAGTTATCTACATCCATAACGTATGAACATGGTAAACATTTCTTGAAATGCAGCATTTATTCGCATCGTCTGTCGGTATTGCATAAGTGTTAATTAATATCATTTAGTGTGCTTAGAATATAGCCCAAATTAGTATCGTGCATGCTTGATACCTAAGGTTGTCAATACACAAAAATGTATATATATATATATATATATATATATATATATATATATATATATATATATATATATATATATATATATATATATATATATATATGTAAATGATGTTTGGTACAGGTATCGGACCATTAATTATTTTACAGCCAGAAACCAGTCTACTAGTGGGGAATAAAAAATAAATAATATTTTGAGATGCACCTATTGGCTAGTAAAAAGATTAATTTTTTTTTTTCTTCACCTATATATTTCATAAACTTAAATCGATGTAATATAGCTGACAACAAAATATTTACTTTATTTTGATATCCTGTATTTAATTTTCCTACTGATAAAACAACGTATGGACTCTTTGTGCGAAGCTGTGTTATTAGGTGCAGACCGGGAGTCTCCCTATTTAACAGCACGAGGCTAAAAACAAACTTCGCGGAACAACCTGTTTCTCAAGGCTGATATTTTATTTCTCTAACTCCAATGAATGGAAACGTGTGTGATTTGTATGCCAGAAGTTATTTTTATTTTTTAATATATTAACATTAAGTTGTATGGGAAATTAATTAGTGGTCCGATACCTATATATACAACAAATAAATAAATTATTTTCCTTCACGTTATAGCGTCTTCAAAAGGAGTTGCTTTCATTAAACATTGTTTCTCTATATATCTAGCTTTTGTTGTTTTATTTTACTGTAGGCACTTGAGGCAGTGGTTATTTGTTGTTTTGTTTTACTGCAGGCACTTTAGGCAGATATCGCTGTGGGTGGCAGAGAGAGAGAGAGAGAGAGAGAGAGAGAGAGAGAGAGAGAGAGAGAGAGAGAGAGAGAGAGAATATTGATATATGGGTTTATATAATCACGAGTACAATACAGAGGACACTGTTGTCCCTATGATACTATTCCCATGTTAAACTTAAGGACAAACTTAACATAGGATTTCCCGTACGTCCACATAAATTGAGGTCAATCACTTCTAACAATATTAGCATGTACCCCGCAATGTTAAACCTATGAACAATTTTAACATAGGATTTCCCGTACGTACCCATAAATTGAAGTCAACCACTTCTAACAATGTCTGCAGTTTACCCCCAATTTTAAACCTATAGACAAATGTAACATAGGATTTCCCGTACGTCCCCCAAGGGTCGGCCTATGGGCTAATGTTGATTCCCGTACGTCCCCCAATCCCCCCCCCCCCCACACACACATCTTACTACTGTGGATGTTGAATGGGAATTTCCAACCTGTTTGATTCCATATCACTCTGTGCCGAAGGATTAGATGGGAATAAGTGTACGGAGTATCGAACTGACCACTTGAATATGTAGCATCAAAAAGGATAATAAAGCAGAAAACTTACCAAATTAATTTGACTGGATATAACATTTTGTTTTGCAGGTACAAAAATATTAAATAGTTTCCCGTGTAATTATAGTGTTTACCTTGCTGATATTCTCGTATAATATTGGAAAATGATTTATTCTCTTTGAGGCCAACTGTTGTGGTCGTACTGAAAATAAAAATTGTCTATTTCACGACAATATAATTTCGTGGTTTTAGCTGCTCATTGGCGGATTCAGCCCCCTCCCCCGTTCCGCCGTACCCTGAACTGGGAACTTAGTTCTAAAATAATAAAATCTTAAATCACCTTTGTCACATTTCAATTAATAATTAAACAGTGTTATCAGCCAGTGTTCTGACTAGTTTGCGTTTATAATTGACCTAAAGGCTTTTCACGCGTGTGAATGCAGACATCTCATTAGCCACTATTGTTTTCGCCTCGGAGGATGCGGGTTCTGGTGAAGTGTAGACATTAGTTTTATCAATTCTAGAATTCTAGTACCAGGTTTGGTCAGGTACGCGTATATCAGTATAGCTTTGGAGTGTTAATGGTCGATAGGTAAACGTTAGTATCAGTAATGAGAAATTGTGATTTTAGCGGTGATCACATATTCTATTATTTGAATCCGACGCTAGAGAAAGGAATAAACAATACCAGACATGTCTATCACTATATGAATTCAAAAGGGAAATGTTACTACTCTTTTTCAATGTATTTTTATAATTTAATTTTGCATTTTGTTTCCTAAAATCAAAATCCACTGTCGATGTACCTTGGAACAAATATATTTTTAATTATGCATATTAAATGATTTGTCAATCTCATCTTCGGATGTAGGTGTTTAAATATATATTTGTAAATTGTTTTGTTATGGTTTTTGTATTTCGTAACGAGAACATTAAAAATCAAAATTAAAAATCATTGGACAAGCAACGTGGCGATGTTACCCAGAGAGGTAAAAGCAATACAGCGTCGACCGCCAGGATTTTTAAAAAAGTAACTGAAGTTTATGTATTCCATATACGTTTTGGCTCATTGCCAGACAATCATTTAATGAGCCCGAAGAGATAATTTCACTCATATCACTTTACGAGTGAAAGATTGATTGCTTTGGGATGCAGAAAAACCAATATTTTACTATGTAGTCTGCAACAGTTAGCATTATTTTATTCACTAGGGTCTGCACACAAATTATAATGTAGTACCTTTGATAGCTTTGGTAGACGCAAAATATATGTTTACATTACGTCATTACGTGTTAATCTTTATCTTAATAGTTCGAAATATATTGTATATCAGCAACTGGTTCTGTGCGATAACTGATTTGTAATCTTACTAAAATAAATATTGTAATTGTGATTTTGATTGAAGATAATGTGTACAGGGCCCTACAGTCATCCCATATGAATGTTTAGTATGTTACTCTGCAAGCAATTTTACGGTGTTGGTAACTGAGAACCCTTGTTATAGACATGCAGCATTGGATTTCAAATCGAAAGGTTGACGGTTCGGTTTTTGCCAGAGATAAAAAAAAATTCTATATAATTTAGAACCACCTTTATACTAGCAACAATCAACCATCCAATGGATAACATATTTCGTTTACCACAAATGAATAAATAAGCTCCTGGACTTTACAAAGATGAATTAAATATTTGTTCCAATTGAAAAGTTTTGTAGGTTAAGGACAAAATTGCATTCATTCAAGACGGAGAAAGACGAAAGAAAGTTTGTAAAGGAATAAAAAGACGTGATGAAATTAAAATTCTAAATGTACAAAGATTGCTTATTTAATCACAAGGAGAATTATTTAGATTATACAGCCATGAGATACATAGCATCAAAATGAAAAAGTAGCATTGTCTGTGTATGACGGTAAAGTCTGGATGACAAAGTAAACACTTCACCTTACATACACGTAGGTAGTCTATAGTCAAAGAGATACTTAATTCTCGTAAAAACGTGTTTCTTTTTATCGGTTTTAAAGTATCTACAATTCCCCCGCTATTTCCTCATCAATAATACTTCCTCTTCAAACACAGTTTCCATTGCGTTTTTGTCCTTGTTGTAAAATACAAATCAAAAACGTGTATTCTCTGTTAAATCTTTGATTACAGGGTCGTACGTCTGTACAGTCACCCAAATAGACATTTTAAAATGTTAGGTTAGTTGCTTTCTTGTTTACGTCGTCAAGACTGCCACAGTCATCACTTAGAAACAAACTACAAGTTCCTTGATAGACATCATCAGTACATGTAGCCACTTTTATCTAATTTATGCCTCAGTATGTATCAGGATCACATCCTCATCTTTGTCCTTTCCATTGTGAGTCTTGTTGAGCAGAAAACTTGAACAGAAAATGACGATGTGTCAAAACTGTTATTGTATTTAGTTTCTATCAGGTTATGTAGGTGCATCAGTTCCTTTTAACAAGATCGATGCAAATTTATGATAGTGTTGTTGTTGGGATTTGACATCATTCTCCTCTGTTTTTGTCTCAGTCAGTTGCGTAGCAGGGTTCAGGAAAACCACTCTTCCTCTCGCCCTGACCAGGTAAAAATTGGCTGGGCCGAGTGAAACTTTACTACGTACTCTTCCCTTGGCCGAGTAGATGCGGATTCGCACCTTGAGAATAAACCTGAATGAAGTTTCTACCCTTAACAAGCGCTGAAGTTCAACATCGCTTAACATTTGGCGTACGACTGACTGACAACAAGTTTGCCTACTTGTTGTCAGACTGACTGACAACAAGTTTGCCTACTTGTTGTCAGTCTAGAACATCTCGCATAGGAAACGACTTCATTTGTTTTACACAGATACCCGATGTAAGCTTGATACTGAAATGGGTAAATATTATGATAATATTAAGTTGCAGTTTCACATCTAGCCATCGATTTTTTAATGGTGTTTGCATTTACAGTGACACGTTTCAGTAATTTAGGCGTCATTTCGATGTGAAGAAAGTTTCCCTTTCAACGAGCTATCACACATCGTTATGAGTCAGATATCTGAGAAGTTAGGAGACCGAGAATTTCAAAATGTTTGTGCTTTTTCATCTGGTCACCGGTATTTTCAAGACTGAAGATTTATTGATACAATGTCATGCCAAAGGGAAGATGCAAGCAGATGTTTCTGTGAGTATGTAATTACATTTCACAAGAAAACTTACATTCGAAATGAGTATTTTAAGTGTCTCAGCCAGTTCCTACAAACTTTCAAACAATACATGCTGTTATAATCTATTTATAAAGCAGATAATGTCAAGGCAACAGCTGATTGATCGAAATATAGTTGGGGTAATGACTTAGAATTGTTCCAGTTCTTTTGGCCAATAAGCAGTCTTTCGAAGGGCTGTACTGTGTTGAGTATAATGAGTTCAGGGACAAGTAACTCTTGCAACTCACTCGTCCCAGGGACGAGTGCTGGGGAAATTGTTTCCTAAACCCTGGACCGTGGCATCTCAAACGAAGAATCAATTTACTTATTTTTGTACATTTCGAGTTTTTAAAAAAAATCATTATCAATTAACTCATTAACCCCTAGCGCCACGTTTACGCGTCATGAGGTTGTACCCTACTTCCGAGCTCTGTAACATCAACATCAATTAAGATACACTAAAGTGGATGGTATTGCAGGAAAGTAGACATATGTAGCTCTACAATGATACCAAATAATGTCAACTTTCTACTCGCATTAAAAAGTACAGCGAACAAAATGTATTTTTTGAGCCCCAATTTTTTTTAGGTCGATAATTGATAGTTGCGGAACCGGAGTTTGTGTCCGGATTTGAGACTTTTTGCCCTTAGATCTAAAGCAGACCCGTCTGAACTGCACACAGACAGATGAACCTTTGCAAAAAGTAGGATAAGTTTGAGATTTGGAGCATAAAGGGGCCAGGACACAAAAATCGGGGTTCCAATACGAAAAAAAAAAAAATCCAACTTTTACCCTTCTGCACATGTGCGAGCATAATAGCCAATGAAAAACAATGTTTCTGATACACCTAAGCATCCGGCTAAACGATAAACGTTCTTAAGCAGATCTGTTTGGCTGAATTCAGAAGTAACCCCAAAAATGTGTTGCCTACCCCCATTTCACGCGAAAATGATAAAAATCTCTAGGGGTTAATGAGTTAAAACAGTCCTTGTTTCATTGTTGTCATTTATGTAGCGAAATGTACAGCTTTTGAGGTTATTGGAAATACTGTAATACGCAATAATGACATCTATTCTCGGCAATTATATGTATAGTTTACCATTTGGATTGGAAAACTATATTTCTTTCTCTATTTATTGTGCTGTTTCAAGGTTTGCTCTTTTCTTAGCAAAATATTTATATAGGCAAAATTTAACCATTCTATACTTGAAGTTTTTCTTTTTAACTTGTATTCTATCCGGTAAATTTATCTAGTATCTCTTTCTCTCTTCATTTTTCCATTCGTCTAAAAAGAAAATATTTCAATTTATTTGTGTTCATATTTAACGGATTTGCAGTCTCTGCCGTTTCTATCGTTTTACTATGTCGCGTTTAGTTTTTATCTTTGTATCTAGTGTACTCGTTTATGATCTCAATACACTTCTCATTGTTGATTTAATTTTCACTTATTATTTTGACGATCATGTCGGCGATACTATTTAACTTATTGATTGCAGATGTTACTATTTCATCATGTTATAAATCTTTGTTGTAGATCATCGCTTCGTTAAAGGCTTTTCAACAAATCCCATTAAAATGTTGCATTAAACACATTAAAGCCAAGGAACAACTACACGGGTACCTATTCCAGCAACACCTAATCTAGCCGATGATATTTCAATACAAACTAAATATGTTGCCTCCACACAATTAAAAAAACGTGTGTGCTACTTTGTTTTCGGATACTATGGTTAATTCTAGCTGTTCGTCTGTTAATCCATTGCTGTCTTGCAGAAAGAAGGAAGACCAAATGATAGGTTCATCTTTATCTACCATAGAATTCATTTTAGTAGCTGACAATGTTCTCCTATGTTGATCAATACCTGCTGTATAGTTATATTTACAACAGCAAGTGTATACTTCCGAGTTATGTATACAGCAATACAGCATTACGGCATTACAGCATTACAGCATTACGAGATTACAGCACAACTATGATTTCAAATAATCTGATGATTCCAAAAGACTGATGATAACAAACAAGAATGTTTTCAACACAAGATTTAAAATTGAAATGGAATCTTGTTTACCAAATGCTGTATAAATATAAGACAAGTCACATGACATAATGTTCTAGAATATTATATGGTGTGTGTGTGTGACTTTTTATTTGTTGTTTTTCCACCTGATGTGTCTCCGGTCATGCTGGTATGGAATTTTAAAATTGTTCAGATCAAATTAAATTGTTTCATAATTATGATATTGTTATTTGATTTGACTACATCATCATCAGGTAAATGTAGTTCACACTCAGACAGCAGTTTTGTGACATAAATACGATTTTTTAAAATACAGATTTTACTGACTCTGCTACAATTTTATCTATTCGATAAGGTGCTACACTATTTTTTTGTATAATCTTAAATCCATTGACGGAGGCACAATCACAATAGACGTGGAGTAAATTACTGTAGAACTAGAATTCGCCATGCTCCGCATACAAGGCTCAGTGGGTTTTTCAGAGTCCGCCAAAGGCAGTATAGTGTCTGCCTCTTTGGGTGAACATAGCTAAGTCGATTATTTCAACTTAGATAAACTAACACGAAATTGTTTTTTTCTTGTCAAATACATTGAGCCTCTATTTACTTTTTTGTTTCTGTTTCCACATTCACACGTAATTCTTTGTTGAGTTCTCACTACCATCTTCTCATTACCGCCACCATTTTAGTCTCCTTTCTTTTACACAATATCTATGGAATTTCGTATTTCATTCTTCTATTTCCTTTATCAGTTTTTCTCTGTTACATTTGTAAAATTTTACAACTGATTGTGTCTCAAATACTGAGTATATCATTTATTTCTGTAGTTTAATTTTAATCACTACCAAATGTCACAAGAAAGTTCAGAGAAAATTGCATCTTCAAACTCTCTGTATATTTAGACACTCTTAAAGATGTACTGGATTTTACTTCATCCAAGTGGTATGAAAACTATTACCATATCAACTGATTTTAGCTAGTGGTGTGGTAATACTTTACGATTGAAGGTTTTATAGCTACATTGAAATTGAATATGGTAATAATTGCGTCCGGAAAAACGACATATTTTATGGCGTAGTTGTTATATCTTCTTTTAATGAAATTTGAAAGAAGTTTAAATGTGCTCATCATTCCATCAACATTGATGTAATATTCATTACCCCTTAGTGTGTTCAACAACTCATAAATTATTTATTTTGCTGTCTTTAACATTTTATCTGCTTTTTTTACAAATATCTTTTTTGTTGTTGGATGAAGTTGGAATCAGCTTCATATTTTGAATGCTATTTCTTTTGATTTCTTCTGTAAAAATATGTATTACCCTTCTTATGACATTTTCTACATTGTGGTCTCGGTATCACGTTTGTCACGTGTCATTTTTGTTATTTACCTGTGATGTTTTTCGATGTACTTTCTTTTTCCCTCTGGAATTTCACATATCAGGCATGTTTTAATTCCTTTATTTTCTACTTTATCGTTTTTTCACCGCCTCAGTCACATTCTAGAAACCCCTTATCTTTCAATAGGTCGATGATTTTATGCTCCTTGATTCTGCTGTTTGTGTATTGCGCTTCGTCAGAATACAATGTAGAAGTTTACTTTTGGTACTTCGTCTCTGGAGGAGAGATGTGTTTTTGACACATCATTTATTTAATGTTATTTTCAGTTGGTTCCCACATGTTAAACAATTCATCATATCGTTTCAATTTCACCAGTACGTACTTTTTACCAATCATTATTTTGATCTTCAATATTTGTTCAACTTTGTATATATCATCTTATTTGTCGCACAGAGATAACTCTTGTTTACAAAACATATCCTCTGCCTTTAAATCTTCAAGTTTGCAAACGACTGGATCACATAAAACTACTTGCCTGATTTTAAATATTTCCTTAGTAAAGTTACGAAGGTAGCCTTTTGCATCGGTTGTTTTGTACTTCGAAATTCTAATTGTTTAACCTAATTTAAATTTAGGCATTCCAAAGGTATCACTTGTCAGGTAAGTGAGTATACTGGTCCATACTTATTGTCTGTTTTCATCCTTGCTTCCTTAAACTGGAGTCATGTCTATTGGTCTATAACATCTACTATTTCATCCCTCATTTAGCTTTGGTAAAACGCGAACCTATTTTTTTTAGTTTCTGGCTTTGTAATATATGTCCACATTATAGTCTTTAGGGTTCTGTTAAACATTTAGACAACATGTGTTGTGGTTTGTTTGTTTTTTTGTTTGTTGTTGTTTGTTGTTTTTTTTGGCTTAGAAAGTTGAAAACTATTCAATGTTTTTCTTTTGCAGCAAATCCTCAACTTTCCTGTTGTGAGACTCTTTTCCTTCGTCAGACTGTATCTTTTAAGGTTTTTGCTCTCTGAAGATTTTTCTAAAAGAATGGTTCATGTAATTTTCCTTTTTCGTTTTAACTTTCTCAGTCCCAGTGTAGTTTGAGAGTAAAGCTGTCACTGTTAAAAATGTACTTGTATCAATTGTTGTCGTTTTTATATGCTTGCAAATCAGCTATATCGGCCTGTCGATGGTCATACACGTACGTTATATAGACCCTATTGAATTGGAATTATTTTCTTACTTGACTCTTTCAATTTAGAGTATTTGTTTTTCTTTTATCCCGTTAATTTGTTTACCACAGTTGATCTATATTTGTTTAAGCAACTAGACGTTCGGGATCGTAGGAAAGGTGTCTCAAATACTAATTTTTATCTTCCACTCAAAATCTCCGACGTGAGTCATTGAGAACGAAATGCAAACATCCAGAGAGTACATTATGCTTGATAAATTGTCTATATGTGGTATCAACAAGCCAACAAGAGGCCCGTGAAAATCACACTTTATTTTCGACAATTAGCAACGTTTCTTCAATCCTTTTTTTTTTCCAAATACCCACGAATAACTTCATATTTATGTAAAATTTGGTCATTCCTATGGTTGACTCTAAAGCAGCTGCTTCATATAATGAGTGGTGTGTTGTTTTAATCAAACTTTGGTGTCCATAAATTCGATCTCTGTTTTTCATGAATTATTGTAAATTGACCTTGTAAAATTTACGAGATCTTAAGATTGTACTGTCAATTTAGCCAAATAAAACTTGTGTGTATTTACTCACATCAAATACGTAATTTATCCTGGTGCTGCTAAGTTCAATGGTATCATCATTAAAAGTAATCTGTAAATCTGGCTCTTTTTAAAGTATTGCAGGATAACTTTTTATATCTGAAAACAACATTTCAACATTTTCATTCTCTTAAATGTTATTTTGTAACATTACTAGCTTTGGATAAACCTTCATCCAGTCCAAATTTGTAAACAAATAAGCACTATCTCTTGATACAGTTATTGTTGCTTTAATGTGTAATTCGTAAGATGTGTCTATCATCTCTCTGAAAACTGTTGAATTCAATACAATGTAGATTTGTGCCAATATTTATGACACATAAACAAATTAATGAGGCTAAATGTGTTTGAAGTCTGACTCGTCTAGTAATTGTTTATGGTTTTCAAAACACCCCAAAGCCCCCCTTTATTGTTGTGCCTTCGTTACACCTCCAAATATTGCTAGGTCTAGTGAATTTTAACATTGAATTTTAATGTTCTCGTACCCTATAGAGGGTGTTTTTTCAACCGACCATCTACACTAGTTCTCTCTCTTATGTATATATATATATATATAATGGTTCTGATATTACTTTTTCTTTTGCAGGTACAAAACTAGGGAATAGTTTTTTGGTGTAATTATATTGTTTCCCTTGGTGATATTTTCGGTAAATGCTGCTAAATCATTTATTTTCGTCAAGGCCAATTTTCTATGTCTTACAAAAAAAGTCTGTTTAATAGAACTTAAATTCATGGGGGTGAGCTGTTGAATCTAATATAACAGTTGGGGTAGTAGTAGAGATGAAATAAAAAAGAACCATAACTTTTGTAGAAAGTTCGTAGAGTTTGTGAGTTTACCAACGGTTTCTTAGATAAACGAAGTGACATAATACTATGAATGTGACAACATGCAATATCCAAGGCCGTTCGTGTCAAAAACGTAATGAACTAAGACGTTATAGCTAACTTCTAACGTTTTTGACGCTTTCAGTTTCATTTCTACGTATTTAAAAGTCATTCAAAATGCGTTGAATTGTCGGATTTTGAAGTGGTTAGCGTATTTAATCAGAATCAGTCTTACATATGAAGTGCGGTGGAATATGCACCCTGACTAACAAACGCGGCGGATGTTGGGCGTTATTTACTTCAGCTGTATACAAATCAATATCACATGATGCCAAATGCTTTCTTAAAATTGAGAGAGAGAGAGAGAGAGAGAGAGAGAGAGAGAGAGAGAGAGAGAGAGAGAGTAACGTGTACTTGCAAATCTAAAATTATTACATAGCATCTTTCAGAACAGCCAGAAAATGCCGAGTTTTAATTCATAGATGTATAAAAAGGTTATAGATTTTATAATAATTACCTAAATTTGCACCAGAAGGATTTCACACGTAGAACAAGGCCCTACACGGTTATAAACAGAACTTTTTATCGCACCATTTACTGTCATTAATACCTATTTCCATGGTACAGCTGATAACGCAAGTATAACCCTTTGTCACTGCAGGAATGTGATGACAGTGTTTAACATAAGGCTTCATTCTTATCCATGTATTTGATAAGCACGGCTAAGCTAGATTCCGTACACATGTATGATGTATCACTGATATGGACTGTTTCAAATCTTATTAAGGTAATCCGCTTTTTTTTTAAAAAAAAAATCTACTCTTATTGCGCAACTGGAAATGACATGTTTATTACATTATGACGTCAGTTTCTACCCGTGAATATTGTTTGATTTTTTTGACATACGGGTATGTTGGGGCTCTTTTTATTGGGGGCGCTCTACAGATAATACGTGCTTCTGAGAGAGCGACAAGTGTAATATGAAGTTGTTTACATTTGCAACATCCACAATGGAGAGAATGTTGGCATACCTCTATGCTACTTTCATGTACTGTGGCTGAAATTTCTTTACATATTGTACTTGTGGAAATTGGACATGATCTAAGCACACAGCAGACAGAAATGGCCGCTCCAAAGTACTCGAAAAATCAGCCTGAATTAGTAAAAAGTACACAATTTTCAGCAGTTATTAAAATAGGGAAACGAATTTTGCCAGAGTAGGCAATAGCAACCTCTGAAAGTACAATGAATGAATTACAAAATATATAAAAAGTAAAAAAGTTATTGGCTCTTTTTCTTTTTATTTACCTTTGAAATCCAGGAAGTGAAAATGACCAAGCGGAGCTAGCAGTTTTTTGAGAGATGTACATCTTAAGTAAGACCAAGCTGTATACTCTATAACCCAAATTGCACCCATTAATCATACACCAAAATAAAGGGAATTCAAAGTTCTTTTAACAATACCTAAGATATACAAGGTCTTTTTTAAATAGCCAGGACAACCAGTGAGGAAAACTTGGGTAATTCTTTTTCTTTAAAAATCTAACCCATGCAAAGTATGAAGCTAGAGAGTGCCACCATTAGAGGACACTGGAGCGTACTTTTTAGAGCGTCCTCCATTAGATCTGGTGTTTTTTTGGCGGATGTGTGTTTTTAGGCTGTTTTTATTCTTTAAGTAGAAGATTACTTCCTTTGTTGGACTGCTTTTCTCATACTTATACAAAAAGATAAAACATAATAAATAAGTACTGTACCCGTCTCACACCCCATAAATTCAACTGAGTAGATATAGAATAGCTCATCTCCCAGGGTGTGAAACAACCGGATTTCCTTCAGCTTTCTTTGCTGAATGCTACCTGCTGAGCATGCGCAGCACTGCATCTAGTGAGCTGAGGTGCTTCATTGATAGGGAAAGTAAAACTCTACTCGCCAACGGAAGCGGTGTAATAAAAAGATTGAAATTCTTATATATTGGTAGCTTCCGTCCTCTATTCGTATTTTTCTAAAGTAACAACTTTATTCTTGTTTCTTTAAGTAGCAGAGTACTTCCTTGTTGGACTGTCTTTCTCAAACATTTACAAAAAGATGTATTTAATGACAGAGTAAAGTACCCGTCACACACCCTGTAAATTGAGTAGAGTAGCCTTCAGATATTAAAATGGTTCATCTCCCAGGGTGTACAACAACCGGAATCCTTTCAGCTTTCTTCGCTGAATGCTAACTGCTGAGCATGCACAGTACTGCATCTAGAAAGCTGTGCTGAAAGCAAACTGTACCTGGTAACGGAAGCGGTGTAAGTGGATACAAGTTCATCTTATTTACTGGTTCCATCGCATAAGAAGACTTCCTTTATAGCAGCTGGTTTTCTATTTCTTTCTAGTCACATGGAAAGTTTTTGTGAAGAATAGGGTACGCATCCATAACCCGTGTTTCCGTTTATGCCAAGAATTGGCTTGAAAATCTAGACAGCCGCTGAAGAAATGGACGAAATCAAAATACCTCATTTGCATGGAGATTACACGGTTGCATGGTCTACATTTTAAAAAAAAAGTCATGTGCATATATACCTACACTTTGTGTTTGTAATGGTAACGACGTTAAATTAAACAACTACTAATAATGGTACCTTATTATTGGTTTTTAATAACTTTATTAATTCAGTTACGCTTGGTTAAATAGTTGTTTGTCAATGTTCCTTTTCCTTATCATCAGTTTTGTTATCGAATTGATTAATGTATGTAACTGATTGCAAAACGGGGACTACGCTATTCTATAAATTATAGTTATATGGTTCCGTCTTATAATCTAGTCTTTGAATGGAAAGATTGACAAAATCCCTGTTCCATTTGAAATTATTAGTTGCCGAATGCATATGTATGTGTGTCTTAACATTACAATGAGTTTATTTATGACTATTTTCCACGTTTATTGTTGTTCGTATTTAAGAAATAAATAATTATTATATATAATATTTTTGTTATAGTTCCTTTGAATTTAATTTAAAAAATTGTTTATTTGTGAAAGTGGAACCGCAAAACGTTTGTAAAAGGTTTTCTGATAGTTTTATGATGAAGGAAAGTATTAGGAATTATATTCAAATCGTTCTCTTAGATCAGCACAAACAAGACTGGTTATCTGTTTGATTTTTATTTTTAAAAAAATCCAAAACATAAAATAGACATTGAACTTGACGAATATTTAATAAAAAAAATGTACTCACCTATCTTGAGATTACGACGTCAAAAACCATAAATTACGTGTTGAAACTTGCTGATGGAATGAAATTACATATTGTTACGACTCTATGGTCTAAGAAAAATGTAACAGAAAGAAAGTGAAACCAACAAATCAAGTAAAAATCAACAAGCAATTTATTACTAGATAATTAAAATGAAAAAATCAAAAAGTCACTTACAGTAATGTGTTTTGAAATCGTAATAATCCAATAAGAATGATTGTTCTAATCACAAGTCCTAAATATAGAATGTTCCAAATTCACGGCTGTGTCCTTGAATGTTATGATGTGCTAATGGTCTCCAAAGTCCTGATGTACTAGAAATCTTGATGTGCTGATGTCAAAATGAAGTATTCCAAAATCTCCGAATAAGTTCACATAAATTCCAAAATCATCAATTAAAAATCCAAAATCCAAAAGTTTATGAGCACTGTTATAATCCAATGAATATTTAAAATAATTCCTCTCTTAGAATTTGGAATGAATTTTCACAACTGTAATAGCTCTGTACAAGACTGATGGTAATGTCAAAACTGAATAAATGTCCACCAAACATGGCATATATAAAGATTGGTCACATAACAGAATGTTCTAGAATGTGTGTCATCTTAATGGAATTTTACTTGTAAACAACAATCAACCTTGACCTTCAAATTGAGAAAACATATTGATCAAAACAACCTAATTCAAGGACACTAGTTAAACATGTTTTTCCTGATAACATTAAGATTTAAGCAAATATTAAAGTGAAAAAAAAAACATTTATAATTTCCTAAAATATTTATAATATTATATAAACATCATACATAACAATATGAAGAACGAAAATTTATCAAATGTCAGAATAACGTCCAGAGTGACGAATTCCATTACCTCGATAGTTCATATTCTCTTTCATTCATTCATTCATTCATTCATTCATTCATTCATTCATTCATTCATTCTTTCTTTCTTTCTTTCTTTCTTTATTTCATTCATTCATTCATTTATTCTGATTTTTTTCTCTCTTTCCTTATTTTTTTTTTTATATCTTCTCTTTCTTATTTGTATTACACCATAATGGTTTCTTATATAATATAACTTTAATTGTACTGATTTATATGCTATGTATTTTTGACCCGAGTATGATTCTTTTTCCAGTCAAGTTTTCTTTTATGTTCTGTTCTTTTCTGTAACATATATCTTTCATTTACACAAACGTGAAAATATAATCTTTTTGATCCCTAATTGGGCCACTAATTACAGGCGCAATTAGTTGTGATCTCTTTAAGTTAATATCCAAGGGTTTAGGACCATTGCAATCAACCGAAGTCAAAGTCTTAAATACAACTAGAAAAAAACATACCACTAATCCATTTTAAAACTGAGACTACACTCCACCCGTATATAATGTTTCTAACACTTATCGTTCATTTACAAAAAAGTGAAAATGTAATCTTCGATCCTTAATTGGACCACTAACGACAGGTACAATTAGTTGCGGTGTCTTTAAGTTAATGGCCTTTAATAAGTGTTTTGTAAAATAAATTGATGCTCGTGAACGATCGCAAGTAGGATTTTTGAAACACAAACATATAAATTGTGCCTATTTAAACTGAGGGGAAAAAATAGTTATTCATCTACTGTGATTTCTTCCTCGCTACAGTTGTATTTAACTTAACAACATTTCATGTAAAAAAGTAATATATATATATTTTAAATTATTAAAGTCTTTTTAAAACAAAAATGTTTTTACCATGAATAATTTGTGCATCCCGCGGTTCGACCACAGCGGCACCGAATCACGTGCGACACATCTTCGCGATGGCAGCATCGCACATGTGACACAGGTAAGATAATAATAATAATAATAATAATAATGTTATGTATAATATGTGTCCATGATTGTGAGTTGTTCTTTAGGCAGATAATGGTCATTTTGTAAACAACATGTTTATATTGCATTTGAGTTCAAGGCCGGATTTGTTAGCATCTACCTGAACCGTTCTTTCCATGTCTTGCTGTGACAAATTTCAGGTACACAAAGTAATTTTCCATAAAAATTACTCATATTCTGATGTGAGAATTGTCAGGTACACACACACACACACACACACACACACACACACACACACACAAGTTTCTTATAAAATGATTTAGATTGAAATCATAATGGTATATGTTCCCGTTTTTAAGATATCTCTCCAAAAATGTTGCCAAATTTGTTCACCATGATAACGTGAAATGTTACTTTACTTTTGTAATTTTTTCAAAAACTTGCACCCCTAAAAATTTTAGAACGATTTTTCTTCAATAGGTAAATTTCATGGATTATATAAAATATTGAGTTTAGTTGTGCTTGTGCATGTCAGATATCTTGGTTTTGTCTTATTTTGGCACTGCAATGTGTCACGAGAAACATTTCTAACATTAGATCTACCGTTTTCCAAAGGAAAAAAAAAAAAAAAGTTTCACAGTATGACCCGTCTTATTCTGCACTCTCATTCTAGAGCCAAAACATGAGTTAAGTAAAAATGTAACAATGTATGCCCTATTTTTTCAGTCAGTCGATTTCAGATGGTCGAGAGAATAAAGCATTTTTCTTACTGTTCTCGGCGTGTGCAGCGCAACATTACATATCTTAGTCATTCGACAAGAAATATAACACTACTTTTTTGAAACTGATAAATGAGAAGAAAAAAAAAATGCCAATGAACATTTCTATCAAAGAATTTACTCTTGTCTTCAGAAACTTATAAAAAGGGTAACCTTCTCTTTGTTTGAGGCAAACGATAGGTTTTGGAAAAAATTACTGCGTTCATTTGACAATATTTCATTTTGTGCACTATGCTCATAGTAGCTAAAGATGCTATTCGCGTGGCTAGGTGAATCAGTACGAAACGGCGTGTATGCAGGGCAGTAAACGTTAGCCACTACTAGCTTTTAGGACGTAACTGGGTTGAAATTACTGTTTATCTTTATTATTGTGAAAGAATATTCAAGTTATGCTACTTTCGGTACGCAATGCTAGCAGTAGAAGGTCAAAATAGTATCCTGAACTACCCTATTTTGACGCACTTAAGAACTTACTTTCACCTTTTCAGAAATATACTCCTTTCATAGTGATGCCTCTCATTAGTATAGAAACATTAGTTATTTTAGCAAAGCATGCATAAAAAATGACAATGATATATTCCCTAATACTCTTCCTTGCATGCTTTCAACCAGAGGACCCCTCGTCGGAAAGTTTGTGTATTACGTCACCATTAATGACGCACTTCACAGAAGTCTATTCTAGTAGTGACACCATTGTACATATGCGCGGGGAAAAAAACTATATTACAGAGGAACATCAATAGGACATAGAAAACTCAAGTTTATGGGAAAAATTACAGACAGAAATTTAACTTGGCATTCCTAAACTTTTCTTACATTTATCATTAATCTGGTTTTGGTACAGATTTTGTCTTGAAAGGAAAAATAATCAAATTTGGAAAAATCATGATGGTATTAATTTTAAAATTGTGTAGTTATAATTATAAAATAATTAGATTCAGCATGTGACCTTTTTCCCAATACTTAATTAGCATTGTGAACATGCAGAACCTCAATCTTTGTATGTACTATTTTTGGAACATCTAAACTGTTTTGCATCCTTCACAACTTATTTATCCTGAATGCAAATAATCAAAGACAGAAGACATAAAATTACAGGAGAAGGTTTTGTTTTCATTATTTATCATTCGTGCCATTATCAAACAAATCTTAAAGAAATAAATTGGTCAAAACAAGTTAAAGACCAAGAATGTTTTAAAAGATTATTGAAAATTTACTGTTAAAGTAAAATTGCTTAATTATCAGATAAAAATCCTAATAATTGATTTAAATAAGCAAAAATGTAAAGGATACTAATTTAATTATTAAATATATCGTAAAAGCATATGTTTTTTTGTAAATTTCCACAAATTATAATAACAAATAACCACCTCTGAAAATAAGTTATGATACATCCACATGAAACTGTATAACATTGTACACCTTTCTAAACAGTGTTACTGATGCAGTTATCAGCTGTGAGTCACGTTGCTAACACATATTGAGTAGCAGATTGGATGCCTATTATGGCGGGAACTTGATTTGCCCTGTCAGAATAGTTAGTAAGGATTTTTATGAGGATTTGCTGGTTGAAAAAAGAGAGAATTAGTGAAATGGCGTTTTTTTCATGGTATGTGTCTTTGTTTCATTTCACAACCGATAAGGATAGGATTTTCTAAAAAAATTTCTGTCTGTGTGACTCGATGCTGATCAGTGTACATTAATGTTGTGGTTGTGACGTCATTGAAAGATGCGTTCTCTCGAAAACTGTGAGTTTATGACACTGCGTCAAAAGAGGGTAGCGTCAAAATAGGTTGTGGGACGATACAGGAGATAGGATTAATGTCAATAGAAAAAATGGTTTTGTGATTAAACATGTCATATCACGTGATTAAACATGTCATTTCACGTGACTAAACATGTCATATCACGAAGTTAATGTTGGACTTAGCCTAATGCAGCTTGCGAAAATAAAGAGCGCAGTAAGAAACGATTGCGGGGTCACACTGAAACTTTCGCAGGAAAAGTTAACTGGAATTTTTCCCGTGTGGCTAACCCAGACACAACTTGGTCAGCTTAATGCGGCCAAACAAAAGAACACATCAGTGACATTAAAGTTATCCAAGTCAGAGGTGATACAAATGCAAAAGATCGGTGGAATATTTCCATTCCTCGCGGCCATCCAGCGTTGTTAGCGGCTGTGGCTTATGCGGTTGCAAAAGCGACTGGGTCAGGGGCAGTCGGAACTGCATCCGGGATGGTTCTAAAAAGGGCGGTTGGAGGCCGCATAGTGTCTCGTAAACAAATATAAAAAAGGCGTTCGACTACCCGGGACGACTCGCATAATTTCCTCAGCCAGAGGTCTTCGACTACCTGGTACGACTCGCAAAAGGCGTCGCCGCTAACCAATCTTGACTTACTCGCTATGACAAAGTCAGTCAAGCATTTCCGACGTGTCTTTGTGAGGAATGAACTTGCGTCAATGATCCCCCGCATGCGGGAAATTGGCATCATCAACATGGATTGGACAACAGGACCTAAGACTCATTGGTACGTGGTAACACTTCGACATCTTTTGTATTTTGACTCGTACGGGCTTGCACAGCCACTTCAAGTTGTTGATTATTTACACAGACGACAGAGTCATCTACCGGTGTTTTATTCAACGCTGCCGTTGCAAACTCGTCTGGATGGTCCCATATGTGGACATCTTATTCTTGAAGTACTGTGTGCACTCGAGCGTTCACCAAAACCACAAGCACTTTTGATTTTACATTGTCACTTAGAAAGTACGCGTAATAGTACACAAAATGCATATTAACATTTACTGGAGTTACTCAATCAGACGCGGCGCTGATGTGGATCTGACCAGGTTTGCACCAAAGCCGGATTGTTGTTGACGTCGACCCGTGCGAGCTTGTGTTTTTCCAAGATCAAACTGGAAAATTTAAAACGTTTAACGTTGACATTCAGGGTGTTGTTATAAAGCTGCGAGGCGCCGTCGCAAGAACTTGGCTGAAATCACCGAGAACCAGGGTATCAGAGACACTGGCATTGTCGGTGGCCTTTATCAAAGACTACATTGATGCTTTTGATGTTGCGGCGAAACAACATGTGAATGCAAAGATTGCAGAGGTGCCCTTACTACTACGCGTAGTAAATTCATTGGTTAGATTCAGTGGAATATTAACCAAAGAAGGATCTGAAAAATATAACAAATGGTCGATTTCTTTTCGTTACTGTTGGGGATGCTTTTGATACACCTAATCGTAATATCTTAAAGGTGCGTGAGTCTGGATCGTATTTATTTATTATAAACGGATATAGAGGTCTGTTGGGTGTAATGATAATAGTTATAAATAATTTACTGCATCGTAAATTAATGACACGTATTACAGAAGACAATTTTAAAGAAAGTTTCATATATTCGGTATCATTATCATTAATCGCCGGAGATGAAATTCAGTTCCAAGGACTAAACATATATCCGGAAGGGCACTTAACCGTCTTTGGCGTTTGTGTTTAAGATTTGTTATTACATGTACGTAATGGATTTTGAACGCGATGACGATGTTGCGGAATTTGAGGATGGGGTGTTGGACCAGCTGACAGAGGATGTTAAGATTGATAGCAATTCTGTTCCACTTGTTGATGAATATCTGCTTCAGAATGGTGTTACCAGACTCTCATATGCACTGAAATATAATCCACGCAAAGGTAAAATAGAAATTGATAGCTACTACCAACTCGAGGCCAGCTTGTAGTCATAGCATTAACACGCGGAAACACCAGACAAAAAGAGACATCACCATCAGGCGTGAAATCAGCAAAAAACTGTTTCTACAACGATGAAGTGAAATTCACCGCTGAATGCACCACGGTTACATTCCCCATCGATTATGTTAAACCAACATTAACTAAACTAAGAAGAAAAAAGATCTCGACTGTTATTTAACAAGGATGCACTTGTCCGCATAAAAGTTCTTGGACGAAAACGATCGTTAGAGGCATAAAACAGAGCCGTAATCAGTGTGTTTCAAAATGAACGTGGTGCCAAACCCCAGGAACGCACAATCGCCAAAGACTTAAAAGATTACCTCGGAAGATATTTTCTACGATTGCATGACGGTTGAACAAGTGAAGAAAAGTGCCTGGTTGGAAGTACGTGCACGTATTGCAGCTGAACAAAGCCATCATGGCAAGCAATTGATCTCCACGATGACAATATAAATAGATGAACTGTGATAGCCCCTCAAATCTACCGACGCGAAAACATAATTGAAGCGGAACAACAACTACGAGATGAAATAATCATGAGAACCGCGCTACTCATGAAAAACAAACGCGTGTGTATGATTGTAGTTGCTATTTGTGGACTCGCCGCGGCAACAAAAGTTGACCTTGGTGTTGCTGGGATTGTGACCACGGCAACCATCATAGGTACACCAATCGGAATTGTTGTCGGAGCTATATCAATAGCAACCGGTGTCTCTGGTGGTGCTGCCAAAATAATTTAGATACGATTACATTCACGAATACGTGTTGATTCAGAACTTCTCGCGGCAGCACAAAGTAGTCTCAATACAATATCATTTATGCTAGCAGATTTTCTTACGCAAAACCGTTCACGTTTCCGAAGGATATCCACAATGACACCGCTATTGGCAGCATATATAAAGACAAACTTGTCTGCACCTGCGGTTGCAGCGTTGTTGTCGCTGTAGCAGCGGTGTCGTCGCACACAGTCCCATCGCACCCGTAAATAATACACTCGCGTGTGATGTGAGGGGTAAAATTAGTAAAGTAATGGGGTATAAAAGGCTCTGACCTATATCAGAAACCGCAATCTAAAAGCCCCGTTGTAATACTACTGATTCACAACACCCACACCCACACACACTTGAACTTCCTATAGAATGATTTATATTCAAATCATAATGGTATCTGTTTCCATTTTAACACACTACTCGAAAATTTTCAGTAGCGAAATGTGTACTTGAAATAGAAATCTTAGCGATACTTGGGTATTTTTTTTTTTTTACTGCATGGCTTGAGCAAAAACGATATGTTTTGGATTTTTATTTTTACTGTATTATTCATTTGACAATATTTCATTGTGCAATATGCTCACAGTGGCTAAAGATGCTATTCATGTGGCTATGTCAATCAGTATGAAATGGCATGTTTTCGAGGCAGTAAACTTCAACCACTGCTCACTTTTAATACATAAATGTAGCTAGGTCAGTCAGTGCGAAACAGCCTTTTTGCTTGTAATAAAAAACTTAGAGAGAATGGAAATCCGATAGGTATATGAGGATACAAAATGGATTAAAAAAAATAAATTAAAAAAAAAATACTTTTTCTGAAGAAAACCCATTTAAATGTTAAGCTTTTGATAGAATGTTTATACGGGGTAATGATTTGAAGCAACATATTTGCTCCCTTTATTACGTAACGTAGCTAGATCAATCAGTGGGAAACGACCTGTGCAAGGGACGGTAAACTTTAGCCACTACTCGCTTTCGTACTTAATGAAGTTAGGTCAATCAGTGCAGAACGGTTTGTTTAAAGGACCGTTAAAGCTATACTGTACTTTTCTTATACAGGGGAAAACACGATCATACACATAAACGGGAATTTAAGAGAAGATATTCAAGTTTTGTGAACATTATGGTTATCTCTTTTCTTTAGCTCAGAAACGTAGTGTACATCCATGGCAAAATGATACTGTCTTAGACCATTGGAAATCTAGTTTGACTTCACAACGATGTCAGCCTTGTAAATATGTTCTTGTTTAATCTTTTGTACATGAAAATGGAAGGGACAAGCCCTAGTCCTTCTTCTTCATTTTAAGTGAGCGGGACTTAATGGGGAAAATGTTGATTTTGAAACCTAGTGTTGACTTGTTTGTTTTGTGTGTCCCTTTCAAAAATTATTTCTCTCTCTCTCTCTCACGCGCGCGCAGCACATACACCCACACCTCACCCACATGTTGACAGACATATTTCTCATGTTGAAAACAATGACGTCATACGACATTTATGTTCAAGTGCAGACCGTCGCCAATTGCTACATGGTTACAAACAGACACTCACTCCATATGATAAACCTATGAAGTCATATGGTTTTTCCGTTCGAGTGCAGATCGTCGCCTATAGCTACACTGTTACAATGTAGCTATGAACCAAGATGGCGCCTATGTTAAATTCCCGTTTTTCCGCATAAACTTTCGACTCTTTGTCACTCACAATTTATAGGGACACATTTTCCCTTGTAGACCCCTATAAATGTTCGACCTTTTTTAATATGGGACTCCCGTAGACCCCTCGATCGCCATCCTCCACTACTTATGGACATTTTTGTCCATGTTAAATTCCCATACACCCCATAATCTTTTTACCCCTTTTAACACGTTTCCCTTAGACCCTCAAGTGGCACACTAGACTACTGTTATTCTTAGCTAAAAGGTATTCAAGTTGAACATAGACTGTTCTTTCTAAAATTTTGGACACAATACTGGGTATACTAACAGGCCTGTAGTTGTTGAGAGCAGCCACACTATCCTTTTTGTAAAGAGGACTAACTCTAGCTAATTTCAGTTCATCTGGCACTAGACCAACAAGTTGTTCTCCGCCATTTTTTTCCCCCTGACATGACTGGTGACTGGTCATCCACCGGTCATGTCAGAAAAAAAAGGAAAAAAATAAAAATAAAAAAAGGCGGAAAACAACTTGTTGGTCTAATCAGACACAATACCTCTTGATACAGACAAGTAACACTGTATGTAACTGAAATCGTTAAAACACTGGGGGGGGGAGGGGGTGAGTGTGTGTGTGTGTGTGTGTGTGTGTGTGGATCAGGAAGCCAAAATAAAAAAATCAACGGGACGAGCCTTCAAAGTGATTCGAATAGGGTCAAGGAGAGCGGCAAGATCCCCCAGTCGGTTTCCAGTGGTTTAATATTTAATATTTTGGAGGTTTGTTTAAATGTTATTGCAAGCTTGCAGATATATATATATATATATATATATATATATATATATATATATATATATATATATATATATATATATATATATATATTGCGGATATTGTAAAGGCCTGTACATTTACATGGATTAAAGTTACTTAATTCTTTGTAAAAAAAAAATTGGAGTGTATTATTATGAAGATTTCTTACCCTGTAAAACTTTTTCAAAATTGTTGAAACTGTTGTAAATATTTTTGAAGGTTGTGGCAATTTCTCCAAGAGAGTAGATGCTACATTAATGAAGAAGGTATTAAAATGATTAGCAATATCACAGGGTCTATGACAGTTGCGATCCTCAATAGTGAGTATAATATTAGCATTATCGTTTGATTTAGAACTGTAACCGAGCGATTTCTACTTTTGCCATAGTTTCTTTGTGCTATTTTTATTCCCTTCAACATATTATATCCATTATATTAGTTGCAATAAAAAAATATCTTGCAGTGAAAAAAAAGATATAAAAAAACCCCCAAAAATCATGGGTCGAGAGAAAATCCCAGCCCACCATAACGAAAATTAATTTGTCAGTCCCGGTAGTTTTCCGTCGCATGTTGAAAGAAGGTCCGTGTTTTAGTGATTAGTAATAAAAACATTTCGCGCGCTAAATGTTAGCCCTGCGCGCGCAGGGGGGCTGTCTTTGAAGAAAGTCATTCTTAGTTAAGGCGTTGGGAGATTTTGTCACAGGTGAGTATCTTAAATGATTTATATGTTGATTTGTAACTGTATGCTGCCATTTGAATGTATTGTCACGTCATTGCAAAATTTTGATAATGAGAATCTTAAAGTTAGGATAGCTAAAATTGCAAGATTTGACCGATGTTGCACGTGCATTTACAGTTTGAATAGAGAAAGCACAATTGCTCGCCTTGCACCATCATCCCCCTCTCCAAGAATTAACTTTTGAAAATGAATATTGTACATTTATTGTTTCCTTCTGTTTTCTGTCGCTTATTATCTTCCAATATACGCTATTTCTTCCTTTTTTTTTTATTCATTCAGTTTTTTTGCCGCCCACCCCCACCAAAAAAATTTCCCGCGCTCGGCTACCGCCTAGTTTGTCGAGCTGTTCAACTGGCCCTGAATAGAGATTTAAAAATAAAAATTTGTTTAGTTACATTTCCCATCCACTTAACACCGGATTAAGCTGGCAGAAGGCCAATGAGCAATTTAAAAGTACCCCCCCCCCCCCGAAATAAATGAACACCATAAATTTATAAATACTTGCATCGCGGGGGCCTTGGAGCAACTGCTGCATCTGCACCACTTTTAATCTGGCCTTGCATTCATGTAAGTACATGTATGTGTAATGCAAGGGCGGATTTGAAAGGGAGTGAGGAAAAGTCGGTGCCCCTCCCCAATTCTCTAACAAAATGAGTGCCAGACGGAATGTTTCCTTGAGCAAGCTTTCTTTAAAGTTAAATGGTTAAAATTATGCTTTGGAAATGCTTAAGGGCTGTTGGTAATGTGCAGTTAATTACTGGTGGGTGGGAGATGGTGCTCTGAAGAAATGGCTATATATTTTGGTAATAGTAGCAACAGGCGATGATTTTTTCGGAATTATAGAATATACAAAAATTGAACGTTTTCTGCATAATTTGAGAGTGCAGATTTCGAAAATGAACCCATCTTTATGATATCTTTTCAAATAAATTCACAGGAAAGTCGCAGCAATATAATTATGTAATTGTGGGTGTCCACATCACCACGTGGAACTTGCCCTTCAGCTCGGCTACAGTACATGGTACAGAATGCTCTTTTCAAGTTGTACACAATGCTGTTTAATATTCAAAGACTCGCCCACTAAAACGCATTCACATGTATTGCAAGAGATGAAGGATAAATTTCCAAGCAAAGAATCCTGAGACTATTTAGGTGCTTCACAAAATATGCAGTTTAATTGTTGTAATTTTAATAAGAGAGAGAGATTCTGCCTTTAAACAAAAGAAAAAAGAAATCACACAAGTATTAGTGGGTTTCATTCTGTTATTAAAATAAATAAATGTGACAAACGCATTGATTTATTTTGTCATTCACCCAGTAACTTTTAAATTGTTTGCTTAACATGTGCCCACACAATGAAATATACACGGCACTGTTTATGCAACACATTTTCTCAGGAACTAGACATGCGTTTACTCTTACCATAGACTACTGTTTTTATGCAGACTCGATGAAGCACATGAAGCTGCATTCTGTAACCAACAGCTTAACAAATATACCTAGGATTATTGGTTTGGTCATCAAAGTTTAATATTACCAAATGGATGGGTGAAAGTGATGAAGTATAATTAAATATTTTCGGTAGGAGATAAACTTGTATGTATTAATTTCATTTAATGCAGATGCAGTTTATTTGGTACAGTACATTCTTTCAATCCACATAACAAGTACTGCAAACTACCTGAATGTCAAGTGAATATTGTAGTTAACACCCAAGTTCAACACCATTCTTCTGGAGTGCACAGAGCATTTCCATATCGGACCATGGTTTTCCAAAATGGGGTAGGGTGTAGGCTGTGATAAAAATAACCATTATTTTGTTTTTCAGTTCATTCACATTTAGTTTTAAAATGTACATTTCCTGTGGAGTGTCGGCAAATTCTAACTTTTAAGACTTTCTTCATATGCTGGATAGTGTCAGTCATATACTGTGCTGACCGGCCTTGTGAGGTCCAGAGCTGTAATGAAACTTAACTGGTTCAGTTTCCATTGACAAAAACTGGTTGAATTTCAAACCTGTGCCAGTTTGGGATATTGTTTGTGATAACTGCAAACCATCGTTCCTTCCATTTCTGTCTCAGAAGTGTCATATTTAAGATGTTTTGCTGCCATGGAGACTAGCTTACGTCTCTTTGGAGAAATATTTACCTCCTATTTGGTGGCAGCTTTCATTTTATCCCGACACGTTCATGCAGATGTTCCTTCTCTGAATTTCCCCTAGAACCTTCCTTGCAAAAATGATTAAGTAAACACATAATAAAAATGATCTCACCCGTCAACTACTTCTAAAGTTATAACATACATTTTGCGGTTTAAATATGAACACAGACAGCTCCTTAATTAGCATAATTGCTTTGTTTCAAATGGAATATCTCGTGTGGAAGCTAATCCTCTGTATAATCAATTAAAAATTAAAGAATCATTACTGTTATTTAATAAGTTCATAAAGGAAATCGACACTAATGTCAGTAAAATGGCTTTCATTAATTTAATTGCATTGAATCACTGGATTGAAATCAGAGGGTGATCCACTTGCGAGTATCTGGGTTGAGTAAACAAAATAAAGCCATTTAAAACGTTGCTAATTAACCATAATTGAATTGTCTCGTTTTAAGTATTTTGATTGGTTGATAATTCAGTCGCTTAGCTCAATATGCATTCAAGTAGTAATAGAACGTGCACACGTGCGACAGTTTTCAATGGTTACTTGCTGTAATATCGCAGGATATGAATGAATAAAATGGAGAGAGGTTGATTCAAGCATTTAGTATGCCTGAAGAGTGATGGGGGTGGTGGGCATGAATGGCCAGATAAAGCATGAAAATTAACACTTGCCCGACTTGTTTTAAGTAGGAAATAAGCACTGGTCCTGGAATAGCGTCTTGCAAATTTTTACTTGTTCAACTTCACAAATGAATAATTTTGGGATGTGGGCTGATGGAATTTGATCAGTCCTGAGCTAGTTTTGAGATTTGAATAGATGTGTTACTTATAATTTCTGTTGGTAATGTGTTCCACTGTTGAATTGTGAAAGGCAGGAATAAATTTTGATACAAGGTAGTTTTATAGAAAGGGAGCTGAAGGATTGAGTGCTGTAGGTCTCATTGTTGATAAGAAAAGGTTGAATTACATCTTTGTAAGTAGTTCGAAGCAAAACCATTGTCCGTTTAAAACAACTAATCTGGTTTTGAGCTATCTCTCCTCATTACCAAATAATCTTTAGTTAGGTGATCTCAGACTGACACGAGGAATGGAAGACCACAGATAAATGCACAAATTTGATACTAGCTGTTTTGACTAGTTCACAAGTTCTTTCTATTGCCGATTTTTCTTTTATGAGAATCAAACAATGGAATAGCCTGTGGGTTATACAGTATAATTCAATAAAATGCTTATTCAATAAAAAAAAACTATTCACTTAACCCCAAGTACACCGTTTATTGTCAGCATAATGGCAAAGAAAACCAAATTTAAGAAGAGCTGCTGTTGTGCTTTTTAAGTTGTCAGTTCGCACATGAAATTAACACATAGGTGGCAAAGAAACAAACCATGATGATGGGTTCTGTTGTGTTTATTAGTTTGCACATGAGCATCTGTAATCAAAAAGTACATATATCTAGGATGACTTTTGCAACCATTTGTGATTTAAAAAAGAAAACACTACTTTTTGATAATTAATACATCTCTCTCTTTCTCTCTCTCTCTGACACGTATATCTGAGACTAACGTACATGTATGTAGTGCCCCTGCTTATGCACACAGATCTGTTATGAAGTGCATATTGAATGCATCTTCTTTTTTTTCACAACATGTAGAAATTCAGTATGAGAATGAACTTCACTTTGTCATCATCTTTATATTTCTGGAACAGTACATAGTCACTTGGCTTTTAGCAATTTTTTTTTTTTGTATGTTGATGAAGCAACTGCCTTCTCAAGTTGTAATTACTCCTCTATAATGCAGTAATTGGATGTCAGAAGAAATCATACATTATGTTAAAGAGCACTCATGCATGAGGTAACCATCAAAACTTTTGCGGTTTTGTTTCACTTTAGTCCAGTATGAATGCGATTTTACAATCTCACTGATTTTCATTTGATCATAAAAAAAAGTATATTGTGCGAACTGCAACAGAAATAAGGACATGAATGAATCTTGATTCCAATAGCGTAGTGTGAAAGGAAAATTTTTTTAGATTCATTGCGCAAAATGTAGTATTAATACAGTTTGTGAGGCAATGTCATTATGTTAATATTATCTAAAATTTGATCTGGCATTATGTATCATATTATCTTCGTTAGAACTAGTAAATGTTTATCATTAAATAAATGATCACATTTTTTTCAATATAAAAAAGTAAGCAAACTCGACCTGAAAGAAATGACAATTTACATAAATCGGTGCTTGTCTTTCTCTGAATCTCTTTAGATCATGCTTGCAGGTGTCATAAACAGTAAACCACTCATATCATTGAGACCACGTCCACTCTGCGGTGGTCATCGATTGTGAGAAAGTGTGGTGTGCAGAGCTATTCTCCGCTATATACCATGACAACTCCCATCAGGGTGCATGGAGAGGTGTTTTTTTAATAAAAAAATTCATAATCCTCTCCACTATCTCTACACCCCCACCGCGAAGAATGGGGAATGAAAAAAATTGAGCGAGTTGTGCTGTATTTCACAAATGTTATGGAATTTTCTTCTCTATGAACAGTATCAACCACAATTGTACTTTCTACATGGAAACTTTGATAACCACTGGGTTACCAATGACTGTCAGAGGACTATTGACAGGAAAAACAATATGGCGGCCTTCATTACATACCGTATATACTCGCTTATAAGTCAACGTTTTTTTACCTAAAATTCGATTCATGCAGAGTAGGGGTCGTCTTATAAGCGTGACATTAAAAAAATTATAAATCTTGGGGTAATGTTGGAAACTCTAGATGTTTGCAGTACATAAAAATACTGTCAATTCATATATTTTTACGTTTTCATGTCATTATTCCTATGCAGTACTGCATATATGGTATGCACTGTTTATCCATTTCATGATGGTATTCATTACATAATACATGTATCTACAGGTAATTGGCTTTTAATAAATTGAAAATGTTACCGGTAAATTAAATACTACCTATTGCAGAATGAAGTGTCCGTCAATGTTTACCGTGGGTGTTTACTCGTAAGTATATTGCCTCCATTTTCGTGCAAGTCCGAACAACCTGTATTTGTATTAATATTTGTGTTTTGCTGAATAAAAACTGTGCATGATGCAATAAAAGTTTTGATTTAATTTGTATTTTCCTTTTCCACAAGTCAGATTTAATTCCCAACTGATATTTCCCAAGTTATCTGCCAGTGCATGTGGGCCGATAAGCCTTTGGCTTGTAAAGGGACTCGCTTTGTTTTCAAGTTGACAATCCTTTTGATCGAGCCGCGAATCTATACTTGTTCAGTGCCAAGTGGATGTTCCACAACTTCCTGTACATATACTTTAACCTTAATCCCTTTGCTTGTAAAGGCACCACACTGTTTTCACATGTGACAACCCTTTGATCAAGCCGCGAGTTTGATACTTGTTCCGTAGCAAGTAACAGAGGGTGGTTATTTGAACTCCCTGTGATCTTGCCACACAATTGACATGTGTTCAGTTGCAGCCTTTAATAGATTTCTGACTTTATGATCAAAGTGTTACTCACAGAGCCCAAGCTCAGTCTCTGCATAAGCACCTGCATATGACAGTAAAGCAGAGGAATTGGAGTCGGACGAGATTTACGATGACTAGACAACGATTTACAATGACTAGACGATGTAGAATTTCAGAACTTTATCAGACAATGAGGATTAATTCTTGGTCTTTGTACCAGATTACATTAGATAGTGACATTTATAGGATACCGTGAATCACAAAAAAGTGGACTTAACTTTCATTGTTTATTTGTACGACGTGTGGAATTAACATATTACGGGATAATGTGAATCGGATCATTCTGAAGTTCTATTTTTATACAGGTATGTGACCTATAATTGAATTCATGGATTTATCATATAAATGGATTTAAAATGTCAAGCATTATGGATTTCAATTGACTTGATTACACAGAGATGGATAAATTGTAAGTTGTCAATTTATTTGTTACATATTTCACTCAATAATATAATTGTATTTTACACTGGTTTTGTTTTTATTTTTCTTATCTATCTATCCAGTTTGGCTTGTTTATATTTCCAAAGTGCATTTCTGACTCGCTAAGAAGTCACCCCTTCAGACGGATCTGACTTGCAAAATACACCCCGACTTGTAGTAGGGTCAAAGAGAAATTCACTTTTTGCAGCCCTAAAAATGGGGGGGGGGGGTCGACTTGTAGTTGAGTCGACTTATAATCGAGTATATATGGTAATTGCATCGGGTTATTTGCCACAGTGTACTTAAGGCCACATGTGTATGCAAAATGTAACCCTCATTGGATCTTGTTTGATCTTTTTGCAATATGATAATTACAACACAGTAGCTCAATTATAACTGTGCTTATCTGTTGTGTATGCTATACAATATATTGCTTATTTTAGCTCTTATAAATACCTTTTCCACAAAACAGGTTTTCAAAACTAGTGTCCATTGCTTTTCAGAACAGTATCCATTGCAGAGAAGATGTGCCCACTACTGAACAGGCTCCATCTACATATGTGTTCCTGTCCAACACAAGTGATCCAATCAGAGGCATTCTACAGTAATGTCCATTGCGGAGAAGATGTGTGCACTACGTAACAAGCCCAATCTACATGAATACGGTATCATGACCATGGAACGGAAGAAACAAGGAGATGACAGTGTTAGGGACCCTCTGCCAATAATAGGGTTAGAAATGATAAATTAATGAATGAATTGACTAGTTTTGTGCATTTTATTACATCCTACAGGCTTTTTGTATTTCAAATTGGAAGGTGGTACAAACTGCCAGGAGGGGTTCCCAATTAAAAAACATATATAAAAAATCAGATGCAGCCACTGGTCCCGTGGGTTTTAGAACCTTAACAGTTAAGTAGTCTGAAAACATTTGCTAGTTCCAGGTGCACTTTGAGAGTGGCCAACTAACCTCAGAATGTAGGTCTCAACAACCTAGTTTTGATATGTGACACAGCTGATTTGTGTATTTTTGGTAGTAAATAGGTTAAAAGGTGTTATAATTTGAGCACAGGCACCATACATACATGCCAACCATTACACTTTTGGTGTAATCATTACACTTTTTTTCACCTAATTATGTCTTATGCTTGCCTGTGTGTTGAATACGCTTTTTTGGTATATTAAAAGATAAAAAATAAAGCAATAATAAGTTGCATTTTTAATTTTATTATCACCTCTTTAATCAAATATATCATATAAATTTGAGAATATTCTAAAAGAAGACTGCTACTTAAGAATAGCACAAGAGTACATTTTGTCCATTGTAGACCTACGTGTACTTCTTTTCTATTTATAGCAGCTGTATATGACACATTTCCAAGAAAACAGACCAGTTTCTTCAAATCAATAGTGCTTTACAAATTTAAAAAGAATACGAGTGATGTAATACAGCACTCGGGTTGAGCACATTGTCATGTTTATTGCAGAATTTGTGGACTCGACTTTACAATCATTCAGCAAAAGTTCAACATTTAGACTAGTTAAAGTGTTGTATATAAATAATTTTTCAATATGTTTTGTGTTTGTATTCTGGTACTAATTCACACAGATTTTGACCATTTATGATAAGAATTTTAACCATACGCAGATCCAGGTTAGTAGGAAAACTAAATATACATTTTTTGTACAGTTTATCGTAATAATGGCATGTAATATATAGATTACACTTTTTATGCTCAGATTATGCTTTTTCATCACTTAGGTTACGGTTGTACCTCTCTAGGGGTTGGCAGGTATGATTCTGGCTGGAGAGGTAAATTATTCCAGATATTAGGGTCCAGCTTGGACCCTGATTTACTATGATTAAATGCACTTAAAAGCAATGCCAAGCGTTTGTATGATTAACGTGACTTTTGGTAAGGAAAAAAGTAAAAGTATGGTTGTGGTCTAGCAACACATGTAACAGATATAAATGGAATAATGAAGGGAAAAGTTCAGGCAAGCAAGATTGACTAACTTTCAAAAAATGTGAAAATTTTGATCTATGATCTTAACCATGATGAAAAACCATTAAAAATAATGACACATTCAGGAGTTGTACCTTCAATGGCTTTAGTGTTAGTCCTAATGCAACAAGTAATTAAGCTTTGCATGTGGCTTTGATCTTGCTGATTGGACGATGCTGTTGATACACATGATTGGTACAAGATGCACCCCAAGCTATGATTTGATCGGGTGAAACATTTCTTTCCATTATCTGTAATAACTTGATTGCTTCTGGGTGACGGTTTGCACACACAAAAAATGATGATGATTTGAGACCTGGCCGTAAAGATGCCATAAAAGTGCCAAGTGACATCAAGTCCTGAGATGTAGCTATACCAAGCTTTAGGTTTATTACTTTATTTAAAAGTTTGTGAGTTACATCTCCAAACAAATATAGTAATGTCCACCTTTCACTGAAATGAAAACCATGAAAGTGGTAAATTTGACACTCTTTGTCTTACATATATGTAAAAGTTGACCAATTTTCCTCCCACTAATTCTAACCTTTTCAGATTTGAAAACCATACACTAAAAGTAAATGTAACCTTCATCTGTGAACTTTACCTTCAAGAAAGGTGGCAACACATGTACTAGTTCCGATGTGTAAATTTACAAATATCGTCCAATTGGCTGGTTTCATTAAACCCTTCTAAATGGAATAATATTGGAAGATTTTGTACAAAATTATACAAGTATCTACTGGTATACAGACTGATTCCACGTTTTCTTCAAGAGCATATGAGCAGTGTTATTTGTACAGTTTTCACACTGGATGATGTTATGTATGATGTTTATATAAAAATTAAAAACGTTTCTTGACTTTAATATTTGCTTAAACCGTAATGTTAAGTATACTGTTGACATGTTAGTTATTGTCCTTGAGTTAGGTTGTTCACTTAGTATTTGATTTCAAGGACGGTTTTGGTAAATAAGCTGTTTATTCAGTTTGAGGTCAGGGTTGATTTTGTTTACAGATAAAACCAGAATTTCCCTCTAGAGTTGTATTAAGAGTCACATACACCATAATATTCTAGAACATTCTGTCATGTGACCTATCTTTATATATACCATGTTTAGTGGACAGTTTTTCAATTTTCTTTAAAGAGCCATTACAGTTGTGAACAATCATTCCAAATTCAGAGAGAGGAATTTTTTAAACAATATTCATTCGATTATAAAAGTGCTCATAGTCTTTTGAATTGACAATTTTGGGATTTATGTAAACTTATTCAAATATATTCTGGAGTACTTCATTTTGGATAGTTGTTCATTTGGAACATTCTATATTTAGAACTTATGATTAGGACACTTAGGATTATTGGATTATTTGGATTTTAATTCACATTACTGTAAGTGTCTTTTGAATTTTCACTTTAATTGTCCAGAAATAAATTGCTTCTTGATTTTTACTTGATTTGTTGGTTTCACTTTCTTTATGTTTTTCTAAGACCATAGAGTCGTAACAATGATTTTTTTGGGTAAACATAAAATTCAGTGTAATCCAAAATGAGATATAGAAAGAAAAAAAAACTAGAATTAGGTAAATAACATGGCATTGCATATCACCATGCTTTAGAATCTATGCCACTAGGGATAGGGCCTGATCCAGGCGCAAATGTTTCAATGCTGTAAATGTGTATTTCTCTCTTCATATCCAGTTAGTGTATATATGGTTATATGGTGCAAATCTTGATAGTTTCCAAGTTGTGAGCCAAGGACAAGTCCCTAATACTCCAGGGACATGACCCAGGATGTGTTGGATGTGCAAGTGCATATATAGTTGTAGGGTGGGGACTTGACCAGTTTCCAAGTTGCGAGCCAGAGTAGAGTTCCAACTCAAGGGACACAACCCAGGGTCTGTGCTGGATATATGTCCAATTTTATCTCCTCTTGCCCTTTGAACCTATATATAGTTATAGGCTGGGGATCTCCGCAGTTTCAAAGTTATGCCCCAGTGCAAGTCCCCTTCCCCAGGGTCTGTACTGGAAATGTGCATGATTTCATCTTGTGTCCTTCAACCAATATATGGTTAGTAGGTGGGATCTCCACTGTTTTCAAGGCATGACCCAGGGGAAAGTCCCCAACCTTAGAGGCATGATATACCAGTATGTCTGAATTCATCTGGTGTCCTTTAGTCCTATATATGATTGATGGGTGGGGATCTCTCGAGTTTCCAAAATGTGACATAGGGGCAGTATTCCCACAGGCTAACCTTTGGGCAAGACCAGGGTGTGTAACTCAAAAACGTATGTTATAGCCCTGGCCTTGATGATGACACAGACCAACTTTCAGATCGCCACCTGTAACTTGAAATACTAAAATACAGCCCATGGTCCCACTCCAGGGATCATATTAAAATTCCAACATCTCCATTTCTTGTCACCTGTTTTATTCAGCAGCAGATATCCCCTTGATAAACTTGTTTTGGACATGGTTTGTTTGGTCTTTCTGCCTAGAGTATCATCAGAAGCAATGGTGTTCTGTACTTAAATTCCTGAACCAGTCTAAGTGATTTGGCTCAGTTACATTTAAGGCAATCATTGCTATATTTGGAATTGTAGTGTTGTGATCACTTCAAGCATTTTTCAAATGGAAAATGGAAAATATGAATTATGTCTAAAATATTCAGAGGTTAGATAATATGAATATATGTGTATCATTTTGGTGACACATTCTGTTGTCAAAGACAATCCTTATATTGTGGACAATAGCAATATTAGAACTGGCTCCAATCAGCAGTGTGCATGCATTATTATAATCTGGGTCATGCTCATAGACAAATTTCTAGTCGTGATTGAGACTTGATGCACTTGAATCAATTGATTTTGTTAATATTTGACTAAACACATTAAGTAACATGATATCTGTCATGGTTTGTGGACTTGCCCACCGTTTGCAGACATTAAAATATCGTAATTATATAATTAGGGCCAGTTCTCACTTGTCAGAAATGGCAGTACATGTACATGATGCCCAGAGTTTACGGACATACAAATATGGTAATTACATCATTAGGGCCAGTTCTCACTTGTCAGAGATGGCAGTTCATGTATGCGATGAACATAGTATATAAACAAACCTAAAAACACCAAAAATGCAAGCAGAATTCTTTATTTGTAAAAGAAAACACTAAAACATTATAATGTAAGTGTTCCTTATTTGTAAAAGAAAACACTAAAACATTATCATGGAAGTGTTCTTTATTGGTAAGCAAGGATATAATGCAATGTAGTTTACCTAGGTCATTTCCAATGAGCATTGAATTTCCAGTATTAACAATAAAGAGGCTAATTTACTATACAAAATGTTTGGGAAAATTATAATTTTAATTGTATTACTGGCTGCTGAAATTTTCTGTGAAGATGAAACTTCTTTAAATCACTTAACTCGGAATAACATCAGCAATGGATCCTAAAAATCGTACTTCGCTCTGCCCTCATTGCCAGTTGTCCAATAGAGTGCAATTGTACTTTCACATTGGCAAGGTCAGCGACACTAAATACGCATTGGCAAGGTCAGCGACACTAAATACAGATGGGAGGGATGAGAGAGTACAGATGAACACTAAAGCAGTAATTCACCCAGAAGATAAAATGTAAACAACTTTCAAGAATGGAAAACAATTAACCTTAATCCTAACATCACCCTTGTAATAACTAATTAAAAGGAATAATAAATAATCATAATACTTTCTTTATGTAAAGAAGAAGCTCATCTGGTCAACAGACCAATCTTCCATGAGGCCTTCTACAATTACGTGTACATGTTGGGGTAAATACATTTAGAGAGAGGGAGAGTAGCAGATGCATTAAATAACCAAAGACTGGTGAGGAAATCGATGAATTCGGTATTTTTTCATGATAACTTTGTATTCAAAAACTTTTATCATTGATTTAAAAATCGCAATTGATGTATTAAAAAATGAATTACCAAACATGCATTCATGTCTCCTAAAATGAATACATAAATTGTTTAATTTGTGAACAAAACGAAGCCACATTTCAGTTGCATTTATAATATGTTTAAATTAAGAACTAAAGCTTAGGAAGAAAACTACAAGAAGTGTGAATAACTGAAAAAAATCAGTGGTACTTGTGCATGCAATGAGTCCAGTGTGAGAAATATCTGACAAAGAAATGCTTAAAATTGTCAACAAATGAAATAAACCTTCTAAATTCTCTGAAACAAACATAGATTCCAAATCTTTTTTTATACTTTTGATCAATAAAAGTTCAAATCTTTGTTTCAACAAATCCAAAACAGAAATCAGTTAAAACAATGTACAGTTGTGGGAAGTTGAACCCAAACTGCTCTGATCCTTGAAGGCTTTACACATGTAATCATTGTTGCACAAATTCACTCCAGTGTCCTTCAATTTAATGAATTTGTAGGAAAGAGGGTGGTGGTCCAAAACAGTGGACGTGCATTGCATTACAGTTGGCGATGCACATTTATAGCTCGAACAGTTTATTAGAGTGAAGGCCAGTCTTCCTTTACTGATGAAGAAACCAGGTTTTCAAAACATCAAGTCAAAGATTGAAATCTAATTCAGCCAGTGGGAAATCTTCAGAGACAAAGTTGTTCCCAGCTTGTGACAAGTCAATGTTGGTCCAAACAAATACAAAGTAAAGGTTTTTTTTTTCTGCTATTTGTGACGGCTGACATCTTCATTGCATGCACTTTCAGTTGTCAAAGACATGATACCAACTGACAATGTTTGAAAAAGTCCTTCAGTACATGCTGCAACTTTTGCACTAAAAACAAACTGATGGATGACACTGGGGAAAGCCATGTGCAAACTAGCTGGCACAGATAACATAAAAAGGAAACTGATGGTGTTTGAATATGACTGATGCCCAGGTTACAAACCATTAATTGACATATTAGAAGCGTCTTGTGGGAGGTGTCTGGAAATATATTGGCCAATAATACAAATGTTGTAGAGAACAAACACTCAAATTGTCTTATATAACCTAGCTTGGGGCTATGTCCCTTGCAAGGTTAAATAAGAACCTATTAAACCTTTGGACATTTGGGACTGGCCAGGGTGTTAATTTGAAGGAAAATGTAAGAACATAAAAATTGGGGTACAGGTAATGTTCTGGGAGGCAAGGGGTGTGGGTTAGGAGTGGGTAGGGGGATGCAGTACCCATTAAACATTTGGCATTTGGGACTGCCCGGGGTGTTAATTTTAAGGTTAATGTAGGTACATACAAATTGGGGATTTGGGGTAAAATGGGGATAAAGGTTGCTCCTGGGTGGAGGCAATGTTCTGGGGTAATGGGGTTATAGGTGGGTACTAGGGGATTGCAGTACCCATTAAACATTTGGCATTTGGGACTGTCTGGGGTGTTAATTTTAAGGTTATTTTAGGTACATGCAAATTGGGGATTTGGGGTAAAGGTTACTCCTGGGTGGAGGTAATGTTCTGGGAGGCAGGGCGGTGTTGGAGATTGGTAGGGGGATTGCAGTACCAATTAAACATTTGGCATTTGGGACTGCCCGGGGTGTTAATTTAAAGGCAAATGTAGATAACAAAAATTTGGGATATTTGGGTAAAATGGGGGTAACGGTTACTCGTGAGTGGAGGAAATGTTCTGGGAGTCAGTGTGTGTGGTTATAGGTGGGTACTAGGGGATTGCAGTACAGTGGTCCCCCTCTTATAAGGCCACCCCTTCTGCAGCAAGAAAGTGGCCTTATAAGATGGGTGGCCTTTATAAAGGGGGATCACACAGTTGTGAGTAAAAACTACATATAAAGTATAAAAGATGTAACTAATTTTTATATATTTTATATTTTCATTTCAAAATCACAGGAATATTATCTGGTTAATGACTCAATATGATAAAACTAATATCAATGAAATTTTTAAAAAATATGAATAATCATGAATCGTGGTGCAAAACAACATTGTCGGTAAATTCTGGGCACAAACATTTGGTTGTAACTATCCCTGTACGTCCATCGATTCCGCCTTTCCACTCAATGCTATTTCTCCGTAGTTATCAAAAGACTCTCCCTCTTTTCGTTTAATTTAATTGCTTTCACTTTTTGTTCTAAACTGAGAATGTCTGACGATATTTTGCGACAACTTATTCCTTATAAGGCATTCACGCGTGAGGCACAGTGTTTACAACAGAAGTGAGTTTGTCACGTGATCAACTTTTTTTTCTTCTTCCCCAGTCTGGTACCTGGTTATGTACATTTCAAAATCTATTAGAGTGAAGCCATAAAGGCTAACATACCATTTTACTATCTGGCGACCGGATGTCACGCTGACTTGAGCTGAACAATGCTGTGCTTCTCAGCGGTTAGCCTTTGTCCTCTTGATAATTATCGATGGTATTAATAGCCAGTAATTATCAAAGTGACAAAAGCTAACATCTGAGGAACACATGGCAGTAATTGGATTACTTAACTCTTTGTAAGGATTAAAGTTACTTTATTGGCATGTTGGAACAAAATGTCAATGTGTTGAATTGAGAAATTAAAAAATATTATTGAGATTTTACTCTGTAAACAACCATTGTGGCCGCCTGCGGGGGTAAATTTGACTGTTTTTGCACTAAAATGCTGGCCTCTGGTCACGTTAGAGGGGTGGCTGTCCTTGAGGGGTACTTTTGAACACAAACTCGTCGGTGCCAAGGGATTGTGGCTGTATAAAGCGGGTGGCCGCTGGTCATTGGGCCGTTCAAGAGGGGGACCACTGTACCCATTAAACATTGGTATTTGGGACTACCCGGGGTGTTAATTTAAAGGTTAATGTAGGTTTATAAAAACTGGGGATTTGGGGTAAAATGGTGGTAAAGGTTTCTCCTGGGTGGAGGCAATGTTCTGTGGGGGTGGTTATAGGTGGGTACTAGGTGATTGCAGTACCCATTAAACATTTGGCATTTGGGACTGCCTGGGGTGTTAATTTTAAGGTTAATGTAGGGACATACAAATTGGGGATTTGGGGTAAAATGAGGGTAAAGGTTGCTCCTGGGCGAAGGGAATTTCTGGGGGGCAGAGTGTGTTTTTATAGGTGGGTACTAGGGGATTGCAGTACCCATTAAACGTTTGGCATTTGGGACTGCCCGGGGTGTTAGTTTTAAGGTTAATGTAGGGACATACAAATTGGGGATTTTGGGTAAAATTGGGGTAAGGGTTACTCGTGAATGGAGGAAATGTTCTGGGAGTCAGTGTGTTTGGATATAGGTGGGTACTAGGGGATTGCAGTACCCATTAAACATTTTGTATTTGGGACTGCCCGGGGTGTTAATTTAAAGGTTAATGTAGTTATATACAAACTGGGGATTTGGGGTAAAATGGGGTTAAAGGCTTCTCCTGGACGGAGGGAATGTTCGGGGGGGGGGGGTTGTTGTTATTGGTGGGTACTAGGGGATTGCAGTACCCATTAAAACATTTGGCATTTGGGACTGCCCGGGGTGTTAATTTTAAGGTTAATATAGGGACATACAAATTGGGGATTTGGGGTAAAATTAGGGTAAAGGTTGCTCCTGGGTGGAGGAAATGTTCTGGGGGGAGGGGATGTGGTTATAGTTGGGTACTAGGGGATTGCAGTACCCATTAAATGTTTGGCATTTGGGACTGCCCGGGGTGTTAGTTTTAAGGTTAATGTAGGGACATACAAATTGGGGATTTGGGGTAAAATGTGGGTAAGGGTAACGTGGAGGAAATGTTCTGGGAGACTGAGTGGTGTTAAAGATGGGTAGGAGGATTGCAGTACCAATTAAACATTGGCATTTGGGACTGCCCGGGGTGTTAATTTGAAGGTAAATGTAGATAACGGAAATTGGTGATTTTGGTTGAAATGGGGTTAAATGTTACTCCTGGCTTGAGGTAATGTTCTGGGAGATAGGGGATGGTGTTCTAGATTTGTAAGGCGATTGCAGTACCAATTAAACATTTGGCATTTGGGACTGCCTGGGGTGTTTATTTGAAGGTAAATGTAGATACAGAAATTGGGGAGTTTGGGTAAAATGGGGGTAATGGTTACTCATGAGTGGAGGGATGTTCAAGGAGGTAGTGGGTGGGGTTATATTTGGGTACTAGGGGATTGCGGTACCCATTCAACTTTTCGCATTTGGGACTGCCCGTGGTGTTAATTTTAAGGTTAATGTAGGTACATGCAAATTGGAGATTTGGGGTAAAATGGGGGTAAAGGTTACTCCTGGGTGGAGGTAATGTTCTGGGATGCAGGGTGGTGTTGGAGATTGGTATGGGGATTGCAGTACCCATTAAACATTTGGCATTTGGGACTGCCCAGGGTGTTTATTTGAAGATAAATGTAGATACCGGAAACAAAAATTGGGGAGTTTTGGGTAAAATGGGGGTAAGGGTTACTCGTGAGTCGAGGAAATGTTCTGGGAGTCGGTGGGTGTGGTTATATGTGGGTACTAGGGGATTGCAGTACCCATATAACATTTGGCATTTGGGACTGCCCAGGGTGTTAATTTTAAGGTTAAAAAGGGGGATTTGGGGTGAAATGGGGATAAAGGTTACTCATGGCTTGAGGTAACGTTCCGGGAGACGCGGTGGGTGACTGTTGGTGTTCGAGATTGGTAGGGCAATTGCAGTACCAATTAAACATTTGGCATTTGGGACTGCCTGGGGTGTTAATTTGAAGGTAAATGTAGATACAGAAAATGGGGATTTTGGGTAAAATGGGGGTAACGGTTACTCATGAGTGGAGGGATGTTCTGGGAGTCAGTGGGTGTGGTTATAGGTGGGTACTAGGGGATTGCAGTAGCCATTAAACATATGGTATTTGGGACTGCCTTAAGTGTTAATTTGAAGGTTATGTAGATACAATATTGGGGAGTTGTGGAAAAAATGAGGGTAAGTGTTACTCATGGACAGAAGAAATGTTCTGGGAGGCAGTGGGTATGGTTATCGGTGGGTACTAGAGGATTGCAGTACCCATTAAACATTTGGTATTTGGGAATGCCTGGGATGTTAATTTTAAGGTTAATGTAGGGACATTCAAATTAAGGATTTTCGGTAAAATGGCTTTAAATGTTACTCCTGGGTGGAGGTAATGTTCTGGGAGGCAGTGGGGTGGGGTTGGAGATAGGTAGGGGCCTGCAGAACCCATCAAATATTTATATTTACAGTAAGGAAATCCAGACTTGGGTAGAGACAAGGTACAGCTTACAAGTAAATTAGGAAATCACTGGATACGGTTTTATTTGTTTGATTCATGATTTTGCATTTTTATTTGCGGACAACTCTGGTGCATGATTTGGGTTTTTTTCTTACCGTTTGTGCTTCGGTTTGTGAATAGTGGCAACTACTTAGCTATCTTAGTTAGGGCTTTACAGTAGGTTATTTAGATTAGATAAAGTTTCTGGTTAATAATAATAATAATCATCATCATCATCATCATCATGACAATTTAAAGAAGCTCATTTGGTCAACTGACCAATCTTCCATGAGGCCTTCTACAATTACATGTATATATTGTACAATTTACACAAGTTGTGGGTGTCTTTAAACAACAATGCTATTAAAAACTAGATAATTGATCTACTGCTACTATAAAATATGTATAAGGCATTAAACTGATGGCATATTTTGTTTGTCATATTCAATGTGATGGCCATTCCAGATTGGTTAGGGCTATATACTTTTCCACATTTTATCTGGTACATACCTTTGATTCTACTGGCGGTTGGAAATAAATGCCATTTTAGAGGTTTCCTACTCACATACATTTTATAGTTAAAATCTACCACTTTGAATAAAAGGTGTAATAAGCCTGGTATTTTTATGAGTTCTATCCACTCCGTACAGAAACCAGTCGGCACCAGTATATTGGGGGACTGTAAATGTTACAGCACAATGAACGGTGCAATTATGTGTGGCTGAACGGATTAAGAAGGCTAACACGTGTACACAACAGGTTGTTAATTGATTTAATTATTGTTGTGATCTGGACAGTTTAAAGTCAGATGGGGGATGTTTTATGAGGTGTTATAAGAAAGGGATGAAAAGTGGTACAGGGTGGCTTTTGAGTCTTCAAATAAAAATCAAATGACCTTTGGCGGAGGTGAGATAAAATGGAGAGACCAAGCAAAGAATGATTTCAGCAGAAACATTTAAGTATTTTGATTGTTTTATTATTTAATTATTGTGTTCAAGATGTTTTTTGAAGAATATTTAAGGGAAGTTCATATATTTTTTAGTTCACTTTATGTCAAAATGGTGAAATGTGCACTTTCTCCCAAAGCAATAAAAACACCAGCTGAGAAATATGAAGCTGAGGAATACATATTAAGTCGAACTGAGAAGCTTCCTGCTTGGGGTGAATTTAGCTTGGAGGAGTATTGGGGAGCAATTAGCAGGATTAAAAACCCAGCCACAGAAAAACTGAAGTTTGAACTTCTTTGCAGATTGAGCATGGTTTGTTTTATTATTGTCACTTTCGAATGCTGATACAGAGTGGACGTTCTCCATTCTTCACAAAGTGCAAAGTGATTCAAGGGGAATTCTGGATCAGAAAACTATTGATAGCCTGTTAAGTGTGAAACTTGATAATCACAGTGTCATCAGTGGTCAGTTGTCAGTGATCTTGAGAGGGAAATAACAAATGATTGTGGATTTTATTAAAAATCTTTGCAGTGAACTGTGAGATATACAATTCTTGCTTTTTCATTTCATTGACAATATACTGTCTTGTATTATTTTTGTAACATTTTCCATCAGAATAAGATTCATGTTCAAAACTTGCTGTTTTATTATAGTATAATGAGAATACATATTATGGCAAACCATACACTTGTTTACTTTTCAATCCCCATAAAACATGTAAAATTTATGTAGATAAAAAATTCTGCTGGTTTAGAAGCCAATCTGCTAATCAAAATTGGTAAATCTACTGGTTTGATGTCCTGGTTCTGTCACATTATGCTGGTGCGAGATGTCCAGTTTTAGGTTTGTTCACATGTGTCAAGATCATCCAAGAGGTCAACAGAAATGCCAGGAGACATGCCATAATTTTAATCTATTTTCAACATTTAACTTTGGTCAGATATTTCCAAATTTTCTGAAAATTAGTGAAAATGACATTAAAAAGCCCACAAAAGAAACTGAAATTTTGCATTAGTAGGAGAAAAATTATATCCGATCATCCTGAAGTAAATTCATGAATGAGACTACACCTTGCCAACACATGAACATGGATTCTCAAAATTGTAATACAGAATTTGGTCATGTTGTCACTGTTACTGGTATGGACCAGTCTCTAAATTGATAGATTTTACAAATGTTTGGTTATGGTGTTTACAGATAGAGCACAAAGTAGGTATGCATAATGTTTGTTGGAAATTTTTTTAGAATATTTTGACAACTATCCTTTTTTCGCAGTCCATATTTCATCGTAATTTTGTAATGCATGATAGGTACAGAAACATAGTACAATCAACTCTATAATACATTTTAAATATTGATGTTTGATTTGAAATTGGTTGAAATGGACTTGTAATGTATTCTTTGAGCATAAGATTAAAGTTGTGATTGATAACCTGTCTGGGTTGATTTTTAATAGCAAGAATGGAAAAAAAACTACTTCAGTCTTGTATTTGTCTAGTACATGTATTTTCACTTGCATCAGACCAATATCTAAATATATATAAATTGTCTTTTTACTACATTGATTCATATTATTGGCTTCAAATTATATTTTAAAAGTGAACATTTTCAGTTTGTTGTCAAAAATCCAAGGAATGTGAATCTATGGTCAGATCAAAGAAAGATGCATTCTTGGAAACTTGTCCAAAGCCTTACACTCTGGAAACAATTTAAAATCAGATTTGCGATTGAATTGGACAAGGATAAAGTTCACAAGAAAGTGATAAACTCCATACATTTTTACATTGTGTTGATTTAGTTCTGATAAGAGACATTTGCTTAATTACACTATTAATTCAAAATTCATAATGATTGGGTAACAATATTTGGTCAATGAATTTTGTGCACAAATTTTGCAAATGTCAATATTCTTTAACTCTGAGGTACTACAGGTTTAAAGTTCATGTGCATATGAAGTTTGACATTTTGGAGCTTGAGCATCAGGCTGGCACTGTGATTTAAAAACAAAATCTGACAAAATCAAACTTTTGGGGGTCATAACAGCTTCCTTTTAGGGGTATGAAGAAAATTTTGATGACCTTTTCAATCCAATTTTGTTTGAAAATAGACTTTAATAGTTGTTTTATATAGTAAAAGTTTGACAACTACAACATCAATCACTCTAATACACTGCATGACTCAAATAAGTAGCTCAGTCCTGATGTAAATATACTCTAATGTCTGCAACATTGTAAAAGCAGAAACTACAGTAAACTCCATCCAAAAATTTGGTCCTGGTGCAGATTCAGTTTTGAATTTAGTATATTATTATATTAAAAATAATTATTATAATATAAATGCATTATTGAAGGATACTGTATGCACATTAGTTTTGGCACAGTTATTAAATAGTAATACATGCCATATGTTTGAGCTATTTTTCACATTTAACTTTGGGTCAGATATTTCCAAATTTTCTGAAAATTGGCGAAAATGCTATAAACGATGGCAGCAAAAGCAACTGAAGTTCAGCATTAGTAGGAGAAAAATTTTGACCATCCTACAATAAATTCACCAATGAGACTATGCCAGCCTGCCTCTAGGCCTTTCTTTGCAAATGGTTTTCAAACTCTCTTAACTTGAAAAGTTTGAGTATAGAATGGACAAATGCAATTAATGCTTTAAAATCTCGGTGAAGGGCAAGCAGATTGGTTGAACATGTCTGGATGGAGGTATTTTTTCTCTTGTGTTTTCTCTATTAAAAATCCATGTCTTTCTTGTGGTACACTGCAGACAAGACAAAAAATTCAGATAGGATTCAATACATACTTTGACTCTCACGCACAAGGAATTATCTTCAAAGCCTCGAAACATATCTGTTCAGAAAACAGTTTTCTTTTGGAGAAAATATAGCAGATGAACATGGATTTTCAAAATTGTAATACAGAATTTGTCACATTTTCACCGTTACTGGTGTGGACCAGTCTCTAAATTGTTTGATTTTACAAATATTTGGTTATTGTGTTTACTGAAAGAGCACAAAGTCAGTATGCATTACATTTGCTTCATAGAAAACTTTACAATATTTTGACAACTATTCTCTTTTCCGAGTCATTATTTCATCATAATTTTGTAATGCGAGATAGGTGCATAAACATAGTAGAATCAACTCTATAATACATTTTAAATATTGATGTTTGATTTGAAATCGGTTGAAATGGGCTTGTAATGTATTTCTTGAGCATAAGATTCAAGTTGTTATTGATATCCTGTCTGGATTGATTTTTAATAGCAAGAATGGAAAAAATTACTTCAGTGATGTATTTGTTTACTACCGGTATATGTATTTTCACTTGGGTCAGACCAATATCTAAATATATAAAATTTGGCTTTTCTACATTGATTCATATTATTGGCTTCCATTATATTCTAAAAGTGAAAATTTTCAGTTTGTTATCAAAAATCTAAGGAATGTAAATCTATGGTTAGATCAAAGAAAGATGCATTCATGGAAACTTGTCCAAAGCCTTACACTCTTGACACAATTTAAAATCAGAGTTGGGATTAAATTGGACAAGGATAAAGTTCACAAGAAAGTGTAAACTCCATACATTTTTACATTGTGTTGATTTAGTTTTGATACATGTAAGACATGTTTGCTTAATTACACCATTGATTCAAAGTTCATAACGATTGGGTAACAATATTTGGTCATTGAATTTTGTGCTCAAATTGTGTAAATGTCAATATTCTTTAACACTGAGGTACTACAGGTTTAAAGTTCATGTGCATATGAAGTTTGACATTTTGGAGCTTGAGTATCAGGCTGGCACTGATTTAAAAACAAAATCTGACAAAATCAAACTGTTGGGGATAATTGCACCTTCCTTTTTGGGGTATGAAGAAGATTTTGATGACTTTTTCAATCCAATTTTTTTCCAAAATGGACTTTAATAGTTTTTATAGTAAAAGTTTGACAATTACAACATCAATCACTCTAATACACTGCATGACTCAAATAAGTAGCTCAGTCCTGATGTAATATACTCTAATGTCAGCGACATTATAAAAGCAAAACTACAGTAAACTCCATTAAAAAATTTGGTCCTGGTGCAGATTCAGTTTTGAAGTTTGTATATTATTATATTAAAAATAATTATTATAATATGAATGCCTTATTGAAGGATACTGTATGCACATTAGTTTTGGCACAATTATTAATTGGTTATACATGCCATATGTTTGGGCTATTTTCCACATTTAACTTTGGGTCAGACATTTCCAAATTTCTGAAAATTGTTGAAAATGCTGTAAACTGGCCGCAAAAGCAACTGAAGTTCAGCATTAGTACAAGACGAATGTTTACTATCCTACAATAAATTCACCAGTGAGACTATGCCAGCCTGTCTCTAGTCATTTCTTCGCAAATGGTTTTCTAACTCTCTTAACTTGAAAGTTTGAGTATAGAATAGACATGCTTTAAAATCTCTGTGAAGGGCAAAAAGATTGGTTGAACATGTCTGGATGAAGGTATTTTTTTCTTTTGTGTTTCTCCATTAAAAATCCATGTCTTGCTTGTGGTACACTGCAGACAAGACAAAAATAATTCAGATAGGATTCAATACATACTTTGACTCTCAAGCTCAAGGAGTTCACTCCAAAACCTCCAAACCAATCTGTTAAGAAAACCAGTTTTCTTTGAGAAAATATAGCCCTCTTCGATGAGCTCTAGATTGATCAAGATGTCTTGCAATATATTTTTCATCTTGCAAACACATGAACATTGATTTTGAAAATTGTAATGCAGGATTTGGTCAGATTTTCACTGTTACTGGTATGGACCAGTCTCTATATTGTTTGATTTTACAAAGGTTTGGTTATTGTGTTTACAGATAGAGCACAAAGTAGGTATGCATTTGCTTCTTGGAAAATATTTATTTTGACAACTACCCTCTTTTCCAAGTCCATATTTCATCTTAATTTTATAATGTCTGATAGGTACATAAACATTATACAATCGACTGTATAATACATGTTAAATATTGATGCTTGATTTGAAATCGGTTGAAATGGGCTTGTAATGTACTCCTTGAGCATAAGATTCAAGTTGTGATTGATATTCTGTCTGGGTTGATTTTTAATAGCAAGAATGGAAAAAATGACTTCAATCTTGTATTTGTTTACTATATGCATTTTCACTTGGGTCAGACCAATGTCTAAATATATAAAATTTGTTTTTTTTTCTACATTGATTCATATTACTGGCTTCCATTATATTCTAAAAATGAACATTTTCAGTTGTCAAAAAAATCTAAGGAATGTGAATCTGTGGTCAGATAAAAGAAAGATGCATTCATGTAAACTTGTCCAAAGCACTACACACTGGGAACAATGTAAGCACTAGACTCTGGGAACAATGTAAAATCAGATATAAAGTTCACAATAAAGTGATAAACTCCTACCTTTTTACATCATATTAATTTGGTTCTGATAAGATGCATTTGCTTAATTACAGTATTGATTCAAAATTCATAATGATTCCGTAACAACATTTGGTCATTGAATTTTGTGTTCAAATTGTTCAAATGACAATTTTCTTTAACTTTGAGGTACTACAGGTTTAAAGTTCATGTGCATATGAGGGTTTGTGAGCTCGAGGATCATGCTGGCACTGATTTTTAAACAAATGTGACAAAATCAAACTGTTGGGGGGTTATAGCAGCTTCCTATTAGGGGTATTAAGAAGATTTTGATGACCTTTTCAGTCCAACATTTTGTGAAAATAGGCAGTGGTTGATAATTTTATGTAGTAAAAGTTTAAAAACTCCAACAACAATAACTTGGATACACAGCATGACTTGGAAAATTAGCTCAGTCCTGATGTAATAGTCTAATGCAGTTGTTCCCAAACTTTTTTTATCGCAACCCCAAATACAATCTTTTGCGACTCAAAATGCAGTACCAGTTTAGGGTTGTGACCTGGGGTTTGGGAACCACTGCTCTAATGTCATTGAGATTGTAAAGGCAGAAACTATAAAGTAGTCTTCAACCAAAATTTGGTCCTGGTGCAGATTCAGTTTTGAAGTTTGATTTATTATTACATTAAAAATAATTTATGACTATAATATAAATGCCTTATTGAAGGATACTGTATACACATTAGTTCTGGAAATTAATATCAGGCTTCCTTAAATCCATGTATTTGCCAGATATGAGAACCAGTTCAGAGGTTTTTACTGGCACATACTCAGCAACCAGGCATTGGTTATATGCTATCCCAAATACCTTGATTTAAAATTGCTTTCGATTTGTTGATCTATTTAAATGTCAAATAAACACCTTAACAAAGTTGGTTATATGGGGGTAAAGAAGGGCAACTTGATTCTTTCGTGAGCAATAGTGTGCTAAATTTCAAAGATTGGCTTCACAGTACAGATGAATGTTTGTAATTCTAAACGTTTTTTTTTTTAATTGGAAGGCTTATATATGCCTAGATGAGACGATAATAAGTATCAGTTTTACTGCTTGAGAGAGCACTACTTGCCATGTCAAAGCATAACCATAATAAGGATGAAAACTGTAACCTTTGGCCAGTGTTTGCAGACAAGAGATTTACCATACATTAGCATGAAGCAGTGTGTTGATGGATTTTTGACATCATTGAAAATAGTGCATCTTGGAGGGAGGTACACCTGATTTTGGGATCATCTGCAGTGAGTTTCTTACAGCCATGTGTGACAGCAGTCACGTCAAAAGTATAGAACTGGTGTTTGTCACATGACTGACTTTCCAGCCAAAGCAGTACAGTGTATATGGATTATTCATGCAAAACGTACATGATAGATTTCTGGACCATGCCATTTCCAATGCATTCACTGTGTTTGAGCCTAATACTATTACTGCAAATGCTAGTGACATGCCACAGCTGGGTAATGATCATGTGGACACTTGGATTGCTCATTATGGTCGACAAAGAGAGAGAATTTACTTGGTCATCAGTGCCGATGAAGTAACGAGTGGGGGATTTTCAAGTAGATTGTTTAAAACAATTATAGAGGAGTGCAAGCAGCTGAATTGCTGACAAAAGTTGTTCCAACGAAAGGACAGTACCTGAATGTGATTTGTTTTATAGAGATTTCACAGGTACTTCCAGTGTCCAGTGAGGAGTGTGAGTGCAGATTTTCACACACAAATTTATCAGAACAAAGATGCAGTGCAGGCTCAGTGTTGATACTCTTGGTGAACTTGTGAGAATAAATATTGTTGCTGCTGATATAAAAGACTTTGATCTGATGCCAGAAGTCGGGAAGTGGAAGGGAAATCAAAACAGACATCTGTATCAAGAAAACAAAGAGAATGTTTTTGTCAAACTGACAAAATTTCTAGGAGTGGATTTACAATGGTGCAAATGTGGGAACATTATGATCACTGACAAGAACACTGTTAAGTACATTTTCTAAAAAAAAAAAAAAAGGACAAACTTGTGTGGAAATCTATAGTAAATGATAGGGATACAGTTGTGGTTTGCTGCTACCACCTGATGAGACCTATGTAGGGGTTGAAACATTGTATTTTTAATGAATATATATTACAAGCAGCAGATTCATCTGTGTCTATGAAGTCCGTAAAAAAGTCTCACAAAATGTCCATTTAAACTCGGGGGTGGGGTGGGGTGGATTTAAGGATCCCTGATAAACTTTTCCACATGTAATCTGGTCAGATATGTCCAGTTTTCATTTCGGTCACATGTGTAGAGATTATCTGACATGCCAAGAGATGTACCATATTTTTTGCATAGTTTGTACATTTAACTTTGGTCACCGATTTCCACATTTTCTGAGAATTTGCAAAAATGTAATAAAAAAAGGCCACAAAAGCAACTGAAGTACTGTATTAGGATGAGAAACATTTTGATCATTATCCAATAAATTCACCAATTAGACTATGCCAGCCTGTCTCTAGTCATTACTTTGCAAATGGTTTTCAAACTCCCTTAACTCAAAAGTTAGAGTATAGAATAGAGAAATTAAATGCTTTAAAATCAATGTGTAGGGCAAGCGGATTGGTTAAACATGTCTGAGTGGAGGTATTTTTTCTCTTGTGTTTTCCCTATTAAAAATCCATGTCTTGCATGTGGTCTACTGCAGACAAGACAAAAATAACTTAGATAGGATTAAATACATACTTTGACTCTTAGGCTCAAGAAATTCACTTCAAAGTCTCCAACCAACCTGCTTAGAAAGAAAAAGTTTTAGAGAGAAGAAGAAAAAAGAACTTTTAGATGAGTGCTAGATTTATCAAGTTGTCTTTGAAGAGGATATATTTATGAGCTTATATGATCTTACAAACATGCGAATGAGTGGATTTTCAAGATTGTGTACAAAATTTTGGTCAGATTTTCAGAGTTACAAGTTTGGACCAGTCCCTAAATTGATTGATTTTACAAATGTGTGGTTATTAAAATTTCCATTAAGAGCACAAAGTAGGTATACATTGTATGTGCTGCTTACAATGTTTGACAGCATCTTGACAAATATTCTCTCTGCCCACTTTGTATTTTAGTCTAATTTTGTAATGTGAGAAAGGTATATAAACATACATGTGACAGAACCAGGACACCAAACCAGTAGATTGACAAATTTTGAACAGTAGATTGGTACCTAAATCAGCAGATTTGTATCAAAAAATTTTTTTTATGGGGTTTTAAGGGTATTGAAAAAAAAAAAAAAAGAAGTGCAGGGTTTGCCATAATATGTACTCTTCATTCTAAAACAAAACGGCAAGTTTTGAACATCAAACAGATTCTAATGGAAAATGTTGTAATAATATTTATTACGAGTCAGTGTATTGTCAATTACATGAAAAAGGATGAGTCGTATATCTCGTAGTTCACTGCAAAGATTTTTAAAAGATCAAATCCACATGTATGAGTTGGACTTGAGATGTACATGTATTCCTAAGCCTCATTTCTTGGTGGTTTTTTAGCATTGTGAGAAAGTGCACGTTTTTGGCACTTTTACAGGAATTGAACTAAAAAATAGATGAGCTGCCCTTAAATATTCTTCTAAAAACATCTTAAACAACATAATAACAATTAAACAATACAAAAAATAAAAATAGGTTTTTCTCCTGAAATGATTATTTATCTTGCCTTTATTCAAAGACTTGAAAGCCATCATATACTGCCTTTGATCCCTTTCTTACTTGTAACACTTGATAAAACATCCCGCATTTGGCCTTAAACTCTCCAAATTACAATAATAATGTAATCAATTGACAGCTTGTCGAGTACACTTGATAAAACATCCCCCATTTGGTCTTAAACTTGTCACATTGCAACAATTATGTAATCAAATAGGAGTTTGTTGAGTAAACTTTTAACCTTAGTTCAATTGCTGAGCCACACCTCATTGCACTAATGATTGTGCTACAGCATTTCAAGTCCCCAGTAGACTGCTTCCCACTGGTTTCTGTAATGGGGGAGGGGGATAGAATGAGAAAAAAAATACTGTTTCTGTTGTCTTAAAAGAAATAGATATTTTTTAACCGTAAATTTTTCAAAATTGGTAGAATTTAACTATAAAATGGTATGTGCAGTAGACAGCTTTTAAAACAGTATTTTTGTCCTACTGCCAGTAGAAACAGATGTATGATGGAAACAGGAAAATGATAGTTTCATCAGGAAACATTTTGAACTTTGCCAATTCAGCATGTTTTCTCAAAGACAAAAGGGTAACAGTAACCGTGCATACATGTACGGTATATGTCAGTCATTCATGAAGTTTCTTTTTTTGTGAAATGTGCTTTCTTGGGATAATTCTACTGTACTTAGTTGGACACGGAGAGATAATCCATAATTTATCTGGGAAGTATGCAGCAAACAACTTGTTTTTCTGGGCACTCTTTTAGTCGAGACAAAAGTGACTGGATGCAGGAGTAAGAAGGTTTATAGTGGTTATTATGTTTTTCACCATCAGTATAATGTTTGTTTTTCACCATCTGTGAAAGGTGTGGCTTTTGCAAGTTGCATGTACAGCAACATTATCAAGTAGTTTGATTGACACAAATAGCTTCCCATTTTGAGATTATTCTCTAGTTATCAATAGTATATCTGCACTCCAAGCTTAATAATCAACTTGAAAAAAGAATAAAATACAAAAATCTGGGTATGATTGAAGATTTCTTAACATTTGTATTGATATAATGGGTCTACTATAATTGTCAACGAAAATATATTTATAATTTTGACAATCCTTGGTAGTGTTGTATTGATATAATGGGTCTACTATAATTTTAAACTTTTGTATTGATATAATGGGTCTACTATAATTTTAAACAAAAATATGTTTTTAATTTTGACAATCCTTGGTAGTATTGAAATGAGATGATGGTCTAATATAATTTTAAACCAAAATATGTTTATAATTTTGAGAATTTTTTAATACAGTATTGATATAATGGGTCTAATATAATTTGAAACAAAAATGTTTATAATTTTGACAATTTGTTTATACAGTACGACATTTTATTTATTTTAATATGTTCACTAATGCTTGTGTATTATGTACTTGAAACTTCGATATTCAGAACAACCTGATTCTTTACTGTTAAGCCAAATTGTTGTCACATTGTGCTGTATATACTGTATATATTGTACATAACAGAAGGCGTCAAGGTAGATTAGTTACTGTAACTAATTGAGTTACCTTTTCTAAATAGTCATTATCATCATTATTCTTCTTTTTATTATTATATCAAAGCTAGCACATCTTCATGAAAGAGCATTCAGGCTAATATCAATCCAAACAGAACACAGAAAACTTGGCTGGCAAGTTAAAAATATTACCTGTTAAAGACCGAATCCATTTGAGAAAAGCCAAGTGAATGTACAAGATATCCAATAAAAGTGTTCCTGTCTATTTACAGTCACTATTCCAGTATAGGCTATCTGGTAACACTTCCCACCAGAGATCCATGTCCACCAAACAATTTAAAATTCCCAAACCAAATAAGGAATATTTCCAAAGAAGTTTCCAATACTCATGAATAGTATTCCAGTTGAAATTGGAAATGTCCACTTTATTTCCTTCTTCCAAACTTGATATATCTAGTGGCTTCAGAGATGTAGTTAAAATGAGAATGAAAACAACTGTATTGGTAGTGATGAATGCCTCTGGGCATCATTAAATATACTACCATCTATTTGGCACTAACTGCATATTGCATGTATATTGACCATGTTGAAAAACATTTTTCACATCTCAAAATAAAAAAATTTGAGGAAATATCATGACATGATCTACAAACAAATGTGTGTCTCTTGGTCTCAATGATGGCTTGGTGAGAAACATGATTTTGACATCTTCTACAAAATCACTTCATTGAATGTTATCAGACTGTAGGGAAATGTTTTACTCGAGGTTGTGTTTTGTAGCCTCCATAACAGCCACTTATCTTTTAGATCAGCCATGTGGAAACTACATTTTCAGTATTTTTAAAACTACTATGGCAATTTAAGTCAAATCTTTTATATTGTATTGAAGATATTATTAAAAATATATTTCCTACAATAGTTGTAATCAGGGATGGGGGGGTCTTTCAAACCAGAATTTTTCCTTTTTTTTTTCTTTCTTTTCCTCCAGATATTTTTTGCAACTAATATAATGGATATAAGAAGTTCTTCTTGTCTACAAATCAGAGCAAGATAATTTTTTTCAAGCTATTTATGGGGCCTAGAAATTTAAGAAAAAATCAAAAGGGCCCTCACCACAAAAAGATTATTAAAATTGCTTAAACATTTTGTTCATACTTCCTGTCTGGGCTGTTAACTCCTTTTGATATCGAAACATAATTACTAAAACTTGGACTATGTGTGCATATTGAGATCAACATATTACACAAAAACTGGATTCTTGTATCCTCCTTTGCAGAATTTATTAACAATTGCTTTAAATTTTTGTATCGATTGTGATAGTAACACTGAGCCTATTGTAACCAAACTTCTACTGAGAGTGCAACTTAATTAGGATGGGCATGTTTCAAACAAAATTGGGTTGCTATACAAGGATGTCTGCTATAATAATCATGACTGCCTGGAGGCCCCAATTTCTGTTGACGGCCCCAGAATTTTCATTTTTAAAATATCTCGATCAAAAGTTAGTAAAACTTGCTTGCCAGAATTTTTCTCATTCCATTCATATCAGTTACATGTGTTACTTGATTGGAACTGTACTTTTACCATTTCCTTATCAGAAGTCATGTTAATGATACAAAAGCTTGGCATTGCTTTTAGGACTTGTGGTAGTATATGGAAAAATGGGAACCAGTCTAGAAATGGATGAACATAAAGTAGAGTTTATGTTTTTGGAGGGCCATGATTGGATAAAGAAAAGTAAAATTTTAGTGAAAAAGAATCTTTTGGGAGCTTATCCTGTTTATAGCTGAGAAGAATAGAGACAATGTTTTATTGATGGAATTTCAGTCCTTTTACAGACTTGAGTTTGGCGTAACAGGATTGAAGCTGGGTGGGATTCGATATAGTGAAAATACAAAAGACAATTGTATGAATGAGATGTTTATTTATAGTGCATATGAATAATAAAGGAATCTGACACCTTACTTGTGCACATAATGTCCAACAATGGATAAAAAAAATGATCTGCACAAAGTTCAACAGTGGATATAAGAAAATAACAGTTCTAATCAAAGAATGGAATTTCAACAAATAAACACAAATAATCCTGTATATGAACGGATATGATCAATGTATGGAATTACTTATATCACCAAATATGATTAATATATGGAATTATACACAAAGTATATTTGACATGTGGATCTGTCAACACGATAGGATCAAAGTACGAAATTTATAAACAGGTATGATTTTCACTCGTATAGTGATATTGAAATAGATTTGATTCTAAAGTGGAATGTATGATATTTATCTTGTGGCATCCACTCGACAATCATGAGATGGTTCTGATTCAACAGCTCTCGCCCAGTAGTGAAGAAACAACCTCATGTGGTCTGCTTCTCTCAGCCTGCCGAAGGATACCTCAAGAACCTCTTTGTCCTGCAGACCCACTGGTCCAGAACCTTTGGCCCCTCGCACTGAGAAAACCAGACCCGTCATTCCAACCAGCGTTACCAATGACCGCAACATTCGGGTTACATAAAACCCCAGAGTTCAATGACTCCCCATGAACAGCTAAAAATTATACTGAATTATTAATACATGAGGTACAGTTAAATATGAATACAGTAATACACATTAAACATGCGTACACATGAATTGATTTTGTTGTGCATTAAATCATTTCATAAGAACAACTGGTTGAGATTATTATAATAACCATGTTCATATATGAATCTGTCTCGGGCAAGAATAATCGCACTGGATTGCAAGAACTCGAAAACTACTCCTCATTGAATGAATACAGCATGTAATTGAATTCAACTTGTCTGTTTAGCTATGGCTAACTTGAAATGGACTATAGTCTATCAGATAGCATGGCATTATGTGACAGTTGGAATTTAAAAAATTCTGAAACATCCAAGATATAAAACTATTCTATCACATGGAACGATAGCAAGAAAGAATATATATTAATTTTTACATACCTCTAGAGCTGGATTGCTTCCATAAAGTGGACAGCTTATTGACAAAATACATGCATGTCTGTATTGTGACTATATAGAGAGAATTTTGGGCTGTAAGTATTATGATTGTAGTCAAATCCATGACCAGAGAACTCGAGATAATCAGGTTTCTCACCATCAGTACTTTCTAGGTTCAGCAGTGGGTAAACCAAAAGAGCTACAGGACATATGACTTCTTTTTTTATCTTTTCACCTTTTTGGGAAAAATTGACACAAAGTTCGATGTTGTACTTTAGTGATCATTGCATTGTACTGAAACAAAATGGAGTCGGGGTAATGTCATGAAATCAATTCAAGGCAAAGTGAACTTCATCTTTCGGGTCTGTTAATGTGAAATGACGGAGTCTAAGGTGACTATTTCGTCTCGATCGCCTCATAGCATTTAACTATTGGGATTCTCCAACATATGTGCACTGTTGAAAAGCTGCCAAGAGAGCTTATAGCTGTATTCCATCCATAAATATAAATTTTTTGTTGACTAGCAGTTTGGATAGTTGACTACATATGTGTAATGGTTGATACAAACATTTTTTTGCTTTGAATTGCTTATATTCAACACATGGTCTGAGATTCATTGGACAAGGTATGCTTGGTCTAGTGTAAAATGCAAAAGGACTTTTTCAACTACTTTACTTGTAATTAACCAGATGATATTTTTTTGTCATTTTATTTCATGCTTTTTTGTTGAATATGAAATATGATTTTAAATAGTGGTCAGTATTCTGTTTTGTTGACTTGTGTCTGCTGGGTAAATATGCTGCAAAGATTCCTATCTTTTAAAACAAAACTTTAATATTACGGTATGTGAAATTAATAGTGCCATATGATCACAGGGCACTTTATTTCAATAACACATGTAAGTAGTAAAACAGAATTACTATAATGCAGTCTTAATTTATATTATGTTACATGAATACACAGGTAAATTTGTTTTATATTGAAGACTTAATGTTATAAAAAAAATTTTTTTTGTTTTTTATTAAAAACACAACAACAGCAACTTCTACTACCACTACTATTTCACATGCCAACTTCTCTACCAAACATCAAAATTATACAACTACTTTTGGTTTATAATATTAACTTTTTTTTATCTGCTATAAAGAGACATCTGAAAATAAATTGCAACAAAAATTATTATTGAGGTTTAGGAGGTTAGAAACCATAAGCCTGTGTGTTTAATATTCCCCAAAGTACTTGTTTTGCAATTAAAAATTCCTAGTTCAAGGGATGGTGGCCACAACATTTTATTGTTGGAGTCCTCCTTGCTGTAACATACATTTCAGGATTTGTTTCAAAATTGCTGTTAGAAATGTACCCATCTGCATTTTTACACCACCACATTGATTGATATAAAACTTGCCCTTTTTTGTGTATCTTGAGATGGGATGGGTATGTGTGACTCATCGACACTAGGTCAATGTGACCTTACTGGTTACTACAAAAAGTGGTGACAAATCTCTCTTTGTCTCTAATTTTGATACATGTACCTTTTCACCAATTGCTATAAAAGGACACTAAGAATGCATCTTAGAATTAAAGTGTTTAACACATTTCCAGGATTCTGAACACTACTTATATATGGTGTCTGTGTGCAAATTATAACACCTTTTAACCCATTTACTACCAAACATGCATGTCAAGTGCATAAGAGAAATCAGTTATGTCATATATCAAAACTGGGTTGTTGAGACCTACATTCTGTGGTTAGTTGGCCAATCAAAGATACTAACTGATGTCACAGAAGTGGAGATTATCTTGTGAGCTCCTGTCCACTAACAACTCTAGTTTGCTAGTTCAACTCTGGTTTTTACAAGTA
>JAQPZY010000294.1:0-99811 GCA_029931535.1 Margaritifera margaritifera | reverse complement strand
TTTGTGCTCTCTTCAATACAAAAAGTGTTATCTAACTTGTTGGGGACCATTAAGGGTACATTGTCAAACTCTTGACTTTTGTTTCAGCGCGAGTTCTTAGATCAGTAATATAAAGTCAAGTTAATGAACACTGTTATGCCTTAAGATTCACAAAAGGTTCTTTCTAGACAAGGGGCATAAAATTTAAGTTTTGGGGGGCTGGAGTTAAATACAAATATGCCATGTAATATAACACAAGAATATCATAAGTCATAATTATTTAATGGATCTACTGAAACTCGGGCATGCAAAGACCTCAATTAAATTTATGAATTTATTTTTGAAAATTTGTATTAAATGCGTTGCCTTTGCATAACATTATTTCCCTATTTTTTTATATATTTTTTTACTTTGATACCATACTACCAACGGTCCCTGTATTTCTCAACTGCTGCGGTAATAGGACGTTCTCTTTTGAAGACCTACCGTCAGAAGTCACCTCGGAATACCCAGCACACTGGCGGACCCATTGATTGGAAATAAAAATCATTCCCCGTGACTAACATCTCACACGTTGATTACTGATGAAGTAGGATACAAATGAAAAAGTAAGTACACTTAAACTTTTTGGGGTATGTTTTCTTAATAACAAGGTAATAGGACCGGCCTACATTTACCGAAAACATTTCAGAATATGCATCATACTTGTGCAGCTAAACCCATGTGTGGCAATCACAGTGATAACGATGTACTGTACAGACAACCTTAAATTGTATTTTTGGAAGGAATACGAAAGATGCGAGGAACAGACGACTCCAAACTGGTGAGCTTAGCCTTATTCCGTTGAAGAACGCCTGTGTTCATCCCATCCGAAGACTTATCCATCGGAACTCCTCTGTGAATTTGGATTAGTAACATCATTTGTAGACTGGTCACTTTTCGTACTTTTGACTAAAGTCAAGCTTAGGGTTAGGGTAACATATGTGCGGTAGCTGCGAACAGGCCGGGACACATGCTACATCATTCGCAATTTCGAGGTTTATCTCGGCATAGGTGACGCTCTACAGATAATACGTACTTCTGGGAGAGTGACAGGTGTAAGGTGAAGTTGCTTGCATTTGCAACATGTAGAATGGAGAGAATGTTGGCATACCTCTATGTTATTTTCGTGCACTGTGGCTAAAATGTCTTTACATATTGTACTTGTGGAAATTATACATGATCTTAGCACACAGCTGACCAAAATGGCTGCTCCCATGTAATAATAATTTTAAAAAATCAGCCTGAATTAGTCCAAAGTACACTAATTTTAGCAGTTATTGAAATAGGGAAAACGAATTTTGCCAGAGTAGGCAATAGCAGCTTCTGAAAGTAAAAATGACCAAGCGGAGCTAGCAGTTTTTTTTTTTTATAAGTGCACGTCTAAAGTAAGGCCAAGCTGTATATTCTATGTTTTGTGCATGTCTGAAGTAAGGCCAAGTTGTTTATTCTATGTCCCAAATTACACAGCTCAGTCATACACCATAATAATGAGAATTCAAAGTTCTTTTAGCAATACTTAAGACATGCAAGGTCTTTTTGAAATAGCCAGGATAACCAGTGAGGAAAACCCCGACAATTCTTTTTTTAAAAAAATCTAACCATATGCAAATTTCAAACTATAGAGCGCCACCATATATTTTTTCTCATAAATAGCAGAGGTGGTCTGAATGCAGTAGCCTATCATCGGAATCTCCTGAGCCTTTTCCATCTCATGGTAGAAAAAAAATTGCTTTGGAAAGAAACGACAATATTCCGAATAATGCTTGCGCAGAATCTTAATCTGCGTCCCTGAAGGATCTCCACCCACTTTCTGTAATGAAGAGTAAATGAGTCAAGATCAGGTAGGGACCCAGACTAAACGTCGAAGTCAATCCTATTGATCATAGTTTTGTATCGCATAAATAGCCGATGTGATCCGAATGCTAAACCAGTATTCATCTGTGACCCGGGACTTGTGTTATATACCAATGTGCGTGTTCGTTATGAGTGAGTGAGCGAGTGAGGGATTGATCGCGATGCATGATTCCCGGGCTTCACGAGTATTAACATTGATTCCCCGCCAAACTAACAAAATCCTCTGGCATTCCTACTCTGGTTCTTAGACGTACAACATCTCGAGCAGTAATATTAGTGAATAAGAAAAGTACTTGTCTTTCACGCAAGTGAAAGACAAGGGATTGAATATAATTGGAAACAATTATACCCTTCGAGTCTGGTAAGGTATTTGCATTTTTTGTGATACAATTATAAATGTTAGCGAGTGGGTTGGGTATTGTGAATTGTATTTGTGTCGGTTATATTCTGTATTGTATTTGTCTTGTATATTAAGTATATGCTTTGTATTGTTTTAGGTTTATCTCGTACCATTTCATCTGACAATAAATCCCACAACTAACAAGCGAGCGTTATCATTTCAACCCGAAATAAGACCTAGCTTACACATACGCTAAATGAAGACTCTAAAAACGATACCAAATATTCAACTACAAGCAAGATGAAAATAAAATAATCAATTAAATTAATAGAAATTGCAGTTATAACAGTAAAAACTATGACTGGCCGAATTTCCATTCGGCCGTTATTTGCTGTGTGATTCTGCAACTGACATGTTGTTAGTTATACCACGATAAACTCACCCCACTCCGCCACCCCCAAGCAAAACAGCAACAACATTAAATTCCTAATTAAAATCAACCGGATTCAACAAATGTTTTAATTTATTCGGTTTTTCACTTTTCAAAGATTCTAAAGCCTTTTGTTAGGGGTAGCACTATTTGGACAAACATAGAAACATAAAGAAAAAAAATTGTTGTTTTTGTTTTTCTTCTTCTAGGTGTTTTTTTTGGGGGGGTGGGGGGGGGGTGGCGGTGGCGGTGGGACGGAGCTGTGGGATCAAACCATACCTTAAACTGAAAGACTCCAATGCGGGGACGATATGCTTCGATGATCAATGGACAATTTAAAACGTCGACATTTCATTTTAAATTCTTCACATTTAACAAGCTATTTCGTTGTAAGCACTTTGACATATCGATGTCATTAGTCATATTGTAAAGCGATTACTTTGAATAATAAAGCCACATGTTATCAGGTAATAGGGACCGATAATTCAATTATGTGGTGGGGATGTGATTTTCTTTATAGCCTAGATATTTATTTATTATTTTTTCTTATCTCAAGATAATTAATAACTAATATAATGAATATACTATATCTTTTTGGTTGTAAATCAGAGCAAGAATAATTTTTCAAGATATTTAAGAGCCGGGAATTTTGTTTTAAAAATCCTAGCCCCCTTCCCCCCCCAATAATATTAAAATGATCCGTCCCTTAGTGACGCGACCATTAGCCATTAGGGTCTAATACAGGTGATGTCGCATTTGCCCGTGCATTTGCCAATTATTTTTATGGAAACCATGGTGTCATGATCAGCTCAGCTATGCAAATGTTAGCTGTGTTTATCGGTCACGTGGCCTATTTGTATTTAAGTCCACTTCAGAAATATTTTCTTCGCACCTCAAGCAGTGACTCAGTGAGTATACATTATAGTATATTCCTTTATTTTAAAATGAGTGGGTGGGTGGGGCTTGGATTTTCTTTCCAATCAGAATAGTTGTTTGTTACGTCTGTCTTTAGATAATTTTTATTTTCAAAATAATATCATGGGTACAATTAGCTCTTTTTCAATACAAATCAGAGCAAGATTTTTTTAAAGCTATTTTTCAAAATAATCCTAGCCCCCCCCCCCCCCAATGAAAGGATCGGCCCCTAAAGATTTCAATATAGAGCGAAATAGCTTGATAATATTTAGAATTTGTGGAACTTCTCTCGAAACAAAATCTAAAGTACTCGTTATTGTATTTAAACAACAAAAAGAAAGTTAATAAAAAAAAATGAAAAAATGATTAACAAAATATTTACTATGGGCGAATGGCATTGCCTAGGAATTCGACTTTGTTCCTTGCACCGTTACCAGAAACATATTTAACACGAACTGGCTTTATACAAACTTAAGCATTTTCTACAAAATTTTTTTACCTTTGAAATGCTATGAAATATGACTGGATTAAATGAAAGATGAAGCTATGCACAAAATAGGGTCGACGGTAATATTACCCCCCCCCCCCCCCCTCAGTTTGAGGTATCACGGTACCAATTGCGCAAGCCCAGGGGGTGGAGCTTAAGGTGTAGGTGTGTATTCAGAAATAAACAACAAAACTAGCTGTGATTGGTGTATTATGTAAGAGTTGTAGTTTCTGTCTGGCTTAAAAAAAAGTTGAGTCTCTTAGCAACATGTGAGATTATGTTAATTCATATGTAGATCATGTTTTGCATTTTTTATGATTTTTTAAAAATGTGATGCACATCACTGAAATGTGTCTGTTGTGACTGGAAAACTCTTACCCCTGTCTAGTTCCAGCAGAGTTATCTCTCTTAAATGCAATGGAGTACCTGGTTCTATCACTGTCAAATTGACAATCTAACATTGCTCTCTATGACAGTGTGTGACATGCATGCTAAAATAGGAGGGAAGATATATTTATTTCACCAAATGTTAACATTAAGGTTTATTGAAAAACAATTGGTACCGTGATACCTTGAATTCGCATGTTCTTGCGGCAGACAACTCTGCACCATCGTCGCCAAGTAATTCGGTTTTGAAAAGTGCCGGAACTCGTGAAGTTTGGCGGCAAACTAGCATTATGGCTATCCTCATTGTGCTCTCGTTTAATCACGCACATTCACGAGATGTTATCGATATCCTTTGATCTGGCGGTTGGCTGTGAATCTTGCATCAAAATTCACAAGTTCGGTGTTTACTTAGCGGCGATGGTCCAGAGTGAATCTTAAACATTTCTGCCATTACACCTAGTATCATAACGTACAATGCGATCATAGATATCTATATGTCTCTGATGAGACTTATGCATATAACCTACTCATAGCTTTGCACGAATTATGTGGTTTCTTTAGAACTATGGTAAAAAATGTAAAATGCTTTGTACTAAAAAAAAAAAAAAAAAAAAAAAAAAAAAAATCGGGATACATTTATTTGTTGAAAGTGATATAATGGATATTTTTTTATTTTTTTTTTATTTTTTTATTTTTTTATTTTTTTTTTTTTTTTTTAGGACAAATCAGAGCAAAAAATATTTTTTTCAAGACATTTTGGGACATTCTCAGACCCCCTCCCAAGTCTTACAGTGCAAGACGTCGCCTCAGATATTTATGACAGAAAAATATCAGAATATCAGTGTGGACGTCTTACATTATAGGACTACCCCCCCATCCCCTTTAAAGTGTGGGTAACAAAGAGCTACATTATGTGAATTTGCCTTACGAACTATATGCATACAAATATATACATGTATGACAATTTGTACAAGAATTTTTTACTAAACTGTTATACCTTGGAAATATATTTCTCAGATTTAAAATATGTAACAAGTCTGAAACAGAAGTTTACAATTTAAAGATAATTTAGACAATTGTCATTTATGGATAAAGCATTTTGTTGCAACAGTCACAAAGTAAGTAACAGTTGGATGATCAGTTACGAATAGTAGTTTTTGTGAACAATTTCTTATTAGTATTAAAAGTATCCTTCAACCACTGTTCTAAATTGATCCATTATCATGTACTTTTCTGGATTCAAATAATAAATGAACATGTGACTCCACCTCCAATTCAATACTACATTATCATTATCTAACATTCTGGATTTACGTATAAATACATTTGTATGCAAGATTTTATTCAATATTTTAAATTGAAAGTACTTCAATTTCATATTATCAGTGTCAGTACAAATAATGCTCTATTCCATTTTAGGTTTGAATTTAAAAGAAAATAAATTCTGACTCTTTTTTATTTATTAAATTCTATCAATAGATGGATGAAATATCATTAATAGACAATATAACTTAGGTCTACTACAAATTTCGTTTATATTAGAGAATTTTCATCTTTTCATTTCCAATTAAATCTTTCCAAGTTTGAGGAATTTTCTTTATCACTGACATATAATATAAAAATATGCCGTTCTATTCATACATAACTTTTAATTCATCATAAGAGTAGAAATAACCATCACATGCAACTGTGTTAATAATATTATGGATGTCTTTTTCATGCCAATCTTTTTTTGTGCGAAACTATTGTGACGCTAACATATTTTAAGTGTACATGTACCATATTGGTGAAAATAAAACATTTTAAATTGTACAAGTTTTTAACTTCTTAGTAAATTCCTCCCGTTCTTCTAGTACATTTTTCCAACAATTTTTGGTAAGATTTTGTAGCAATAAGTGATTAATATGTAATCCAAAAGTAAATATTTTCTTGAAATCAGTCATGATCAGGACATCCATTTATGTTCATGCATGGTCTATTCTAGAACTGAAAATGGAGAGGGGGATAATTCCTTTGAAACTCTGAAACAAAGAGAATTTTCTGAATATAGGAAGGATTTAGTAAAGAAATTGAGGATATAATGTGCAATTTTGTATTCAAATAGTCGGAAAAAGTGCTCTGATTTGAATGTATAGTTATTTCTTTCAGCTCTAGAAATAGGTGTATAAATGTAGATATAACTATGGATTTATTTATGGTAATTTTTCCATACAGAGTAATATTTCTCTTTTTCAAACTATTAAAGTTGATTATATCTTCATTATCTTGGGTAAATTGAAATCTCATATATCATATACTAGACACCTAAACTTGGAAGGTCCCTGATTTCTAACTAAATTAAAATTATTTGATTTTTATAATACTTCAATCCAAATTGCCCAGGTTTTTCTACATTCATTTTTAATCCTGATATTCAATAGAATTTTTGCAACATAGCTAATGTAGTTATAATAGATATTTCACTACCATCAGCATAATAGCATACATTATGTTCAGTATTATTAAGTGATTCCTTAATTGTTTTATTGTCTTGTCATTTCATCAAGTGCTTTGACACACAAATACAAATATGCATGGAGAAATTGGATCTCCCTGTCAACAACCTTTTATATTAAACTAGTGTATAATCAACAATTGCATATGATATCTCACCTAGATACAGCTTTTAGTAGTCACTAGTCACCGTTGTAAACATTAATTATATTGCAGAAGATAATTTCTGACTAAAGTGATCTTGACAACGAAATGATGGTCCCTTTTTTAATGAGATATTTTGAATTTTTTTCTTTTTGCATTTTAAATTTGAGTCTTTTAAAAATTTAAAATTTAAAATTTTAATAGATATAGTATAGACAGTATTGTGCTGACATATCATTAAGCCACCTACCTACCTACCTAGATACTGTGACAGAGCATGCAAGATCTATACAGAACTTTTTATTCTACAGTATTAAAGTAGATGTACTATAATGAGCTGATAAAAACCAGATATTAATGTTGTTTTTTGTATGCTTTAAAATAATCATTGTGCTTAAAATCAGCTCCAGAGGCTGTTGTCATTGTCCACCCTTAAAAGCCAGATTTTACTGTTTGAAAGTGACATGTTTTGAGTTCCCTTGGAGTGACAAAAAACAATGAACCCCTAGTACAAGCATAGTCCATGCATAATTACCTTGATTAACCTCTACACATGAGGAATCACATAAAAAGCATGCAGCATATATTTCACCATACCAGCATATGGTCCATGCATAACTACCATATATACTCGCATATAAACCGGGTCCAAATGCAAACAACATAGACCCTGATCTGTCATCTTATAATGTTCTACTGATTAGTCCTTACAAACTGCATAGACCCAGATCTGCTGGCACATTATGCAATGGCAGATCCTGGTCTATGCATTTATCAGTTGAACTTGACATATATGGTGAGTATATATGGTACCTTGATAAACCACTACATATGAGGAATAACATAAAAAATATGCAGCGTATATTCCACTCACCAAATTCCTATACTTATTCACATCTAAAATACAATTAGCCTGGATAACCAATCATAGTATAAAATGAATAGTCATTATTAAGGACAGTTTAACAACCAATAAATGTACTTATTTGTATTTTCAACTACACCAGTCAGAAAGGGGCTTCTGAGCAGGCTAGGATATATATGGTTGGAAGAATCTGTTGTCATTATAACAAATTTTATCCATAAATGTTTGATTTTGGCATGTTCAGTGCTTGAGATTGAACCCAAGTTAGCAAATTGTGAAATATGGGTCAAAGTGACCTACTTTTGTGATGAGTGTGTAATACTTGAGATGCAATCCCCTTGCAGAGTTTCAAGAATGTGCAATTAATGTCCATGTATGTCCAAAGTTAGTCCCATCCCATGCCCCAGGGGGGTCAGTGCTCTGACACTCACTCCAAACTGTTGCCCAGGACCTACATGTAGGAACAAAGAATGTTGATATGCAGTGAGGCTGTACATAAATATATGTCTTTATTAGTGAAGACACCAATGCTATCACTGATGCCAATGCACAGGGGTAGTACAATAAAAAAGTCTGATATATATCCATTTTGCGATGTACATTAATTAGCTCCCTTATGAAATTATTTTATCCATGTTGATATTAAATTCCCAAAGTTAAAGTATCTAAAACTTTTATCTATAAATTTCCAGGAAATTGTTTACAAATGCCTTCTCAAAATCTATGGACAAAATATATCTGGCTTTCTTGTTTCATATAAAATATATTATTCATAGTAATTATCCAGACATATTTATCACTTTTCTGGTGACAAAGATGTCATTGTAAATGTTAAGATTTTGAGATATGTGCAATAATGTTTTCTTTTTCTTTTCTTATTTGTGTTGCAGTGGGGATATATGTTTAACAGTGATTGAGATTGAACCAAAGTTAGTGAATTGTAAAATATGGGTCAAAGTGACCTACTTTTGTGATGAGGGTGTAATACTTTAGATGCAATCCCCATGCCAAGTTTCATCATTTTTAGGTACACTAGCTGAAAGTAATTTATTGTACATTATTGTGTATTCTTAGGTGAGTGTTCAATAGCACCATATGTGGTTGTTGTTGTTATTAATGATGATGATGATGAGAATAACATCAAAAACAATGATAAGGATAATTCATTATTCCATAATCCACAGAAGATGGTTTTTCATTGGATGGCACATGTTATAAGTGATATTTCTTTGTTTCACATGGTCATTCTTAATGTCACATGGTCATGACATCATTATCTTTTACATGATGTCAGAATGATAATTTCTTAGCATTATGCAGTCAAAATGGCATTTGTACAATTCTAAAGCAAAATTTTCTATTTTTGTTCAAAATTATGTAATTAAACAATTACAGACCTTTGCTTTGATGAATATTAAGTTTTATGAACCTGTAAACCAGTGGTTCCCAAACTTTTTTGATCGTGACCATAAATACCATCTTTTTTAACCCAAAATGCAGTACCACTATAGGGTCGTGAGGACTTCATATGGGTCACGACATGGGGTTTGGGAACCACTGCTGTAAACCTATCACATTGATCTTTTTCACATCAGTCAGTATGACTTTTACTTGTTTATAAAACTTCATGTTCACCTGAAGAAACATTTAAAATTGTATGTTTTTATTTTGTCTTTATACTTTTTTAATTCTCAAATAGTTCTCAATGTAAAATTACCATACATGTAATTTTTACTTTTTCAGTATTTTTGAGCAGTGCCTGAAATCCTCCATTAGTGCTTGCCTCCCTTAGTGCTTGAAGTGCTAAGCTGCGCAGCTGAGGTATGTAGCTTACTCGAAATAGTATTGACAATATATTCATTGTAAATGTAAAGAGAGTTTAGGCAGTTACCATGCTGTACTTGAGTGTCATGAGCGATAACTTAACTTTAAAAATGGTGTACATGGCATTTATCCTCTCCATGCAAGTATACAGAGAAAAAAATAATTAATTTAAGTCATTGTTTCAATTAGATCAGAACTTAAAGTGCACGAAGGTCTTGAAATATAAAAACAACCGATGATTCTGTTATCTAGTTTATGGCCCATTCTGGAAAATTACTCTTCCAAAAGCTTGTTCATTTCATCTTTTGACATTTGTAAGCTATAATCTAAGTTCAAGCAAGCCCTGCTCAGATTTATTTATAATTTAAATCACCAAAGCGGGAGGGTTTTCTTGACTTTAAAATGAGTTATACTAGGAATGTGTGCAAATGCATGTCTGGGACAGGTATAATTATGGTTAAATTTTTTGTTGTCATTTTAATCAAAAACTTTGAAACAGACTTTGATATAGAATTTGAATTTTGCTCCTTCATGTTAGGCCATAAATTTTTGAGCCATTTTCACACTAAAATTGGATGTATTAGATTCTTAACATTTTTGGTCACATTTCAAAGCAGTTCTGGCTTATGGATTGATACAAAACTTTCTAATATATAGCTCATGAAAACCTTGCATGAGATCTAACATGGACTTGCTCATGTGTATTTTAACATGTAAATTAGGTGAGAATTTGAAAAGGCTCATGTAGCTTTATATGGATTAAATTTGCTGATGTAGGTGAAATTTTTATGTGAGCTTATCTTGTTCTGAAATGCTAACATGAGCATTTAGTTGCTGATGTTTTCAACTGGTAACTGATGATAAACCTACAAAAGGGAGTGGTCCCATATACAGACTGTCGGGATATTGCCAGCTTATAATATTGTTAATGTTTACACAAAGTTGACACAAAGATCTGGTACTGCAAATATAGACTATTAGAATTATGTATAATCGGACACTGGGATAGTCAAAATTAAATACAGGGAATGAGTACTACAAAAATAATTTATAAAATGTTTTTTTTGCATAAATAAAAAATGATCCTTACAGGTGTCGATTTAACACAGATTTTCCACTGGCCTGCAGGGCCAGCTCACATGCAAATTAACTGGCACTGCAGACAATCTGCTGGCTCTCCCAATCGAATAAAAATAATAGGTTCAGAATATTTTACTAACCCTGTGGGCCTATGGCTGTCAGTACTACTGGCCCTCCTCAAAACCCATAGGCCATGTGATGGTGTGCCAGCAGCTGAATCAACCTGTCTAATGGTGTAATATATTAGAATTCAGCAAAAAAACCCAAAATAAATAATCATATATCTTATGTACTGTAGTAAATTGAATAAAATCATAAACTGTTCATGTTATATTTTGAAATTCTTTCACATTTTTCTGTAAACATCTTTCAAAATCCAGTTATTGTTACTATTAACACTGATTATTTAGTGGTGTTGACTTATTATAAGTAAAATATATATTAAAACAAGGCATATATAGTAATCAAAGATCACTTAAATGTACATCAACTGGTATCTGATAATTTGTTCCTGAAGAATTTTTTCAGAATTTTACATAAAAAACCAAGCCCTATTTGAAGTTCCATCCAAAACTGCAACCAACAGGAAATGTTGCAGAAAGTTCACACTGAGCATGACTAGCACACAAGTTTCATGCAGGCTTTTCAGACTTAGAATATTCTGGCTAAGATACATCCAAAAGTTTTCAGTTTCAAAAATATGATTTGAGATCTCATGTGAACAGCTTTTTGTTTCAGAACTGTCTACATGTTAGCGAGTCTTTCAAGTCTTATGGTTTTTTTTCTCAACTTGTCAAAGCTCATATGAAGTATTTGAGCAAAAGGCTTATTTGCTTACTATTCTCACTTGCATTTTATCAGCTTTTTATGTGTTGCACATAAGTGGGTAGATTATTCTGCTCAGGACAGTCAGGAAGTCTTCAGTCCAACTGGGATGAAGTTTTGTGCTTAAGGTTGGCGTTCAGGTCATTTTCTAAGAAACTGTTTCTTGTCGAGTCACACAAGTTTCATGTAGATTATTACACCCTCAAGTCAAAACTAGGTCACTGTGACCTATTTTTCTCACTCCAGTGATCTGCATTAACCTCTCTGCATTGACCTCAGTTTCTCAGACACTTTTAATTACCTGCGGAATCATGTAATTGGTATATAATTACATCATGAAGATGATCGTGTGGTTATCTGTGACATTGTCTATAAATTAGATAGGAAGTAAATTAGATTACTTAATGCAAGGTAATGAATTTAACTGATGTAGCAGAAAATATTTATGTTCCTTTGTTTACCATGCATCTCAGTGTCCTCTTCATACTCCATTTACCAAACTTTTGGAAACCTGTGTGCCTGGAATCTTTCATTTGGCATTGGATCTGTACAGCTGTTTATTGTTTTGCAATGATATTATTTCATTTGATGATATCACATGACATAAACAAACATTCCATTGTTCTTTATGTGCAGTTGACTTGCAGGCTACATGTGCAATAGTCTTAAAATTGATCACACAAACACATATGTACATGTATTTGTGAAAAACCCAATTCAAATTCAAGCCCATAATAAAAAAGAAGTGAATAGAAAAACAGAAATTACATGAAAAGAACAATCCAATATCTGAAGTCTATTTGGAAATAATACCATGTCTGTTTCTTGACATAAAGATTACAAAAACACTATAATGGAATGATCCACCAAATCCAGCAGGAAATTGCAGAGAATTTTCACTCTGTACAGGAAATGCAGTGTTTTCCTTCTTTGAAAAGCTATTTAGTGAACAGTTACATGTTGAAAGCTTTGGCTCCATTAAAGAAGGGGGGATTTAAATATTGAACACATCTTTTAAGACACTTAGTCATTTACACTTCAAGACACTTAGTCATTTACACTTCAACACAGTCATTTACACTTCTAGACACTTAGTCATTTACACTTCAACACACTTTGTTATTTACACTTCAACACACTTAGTCATTTACACTTCAACACACTTAGTCATTTACACTTCAACACACTTAGTCATTTACACTTCAACACACTTAGTCATTTACACATCCTGAATGAAATTTTGTCCTCCCAACTTTTAAAAGTAGGATACATAGTTTTCTCATTTGCATCCATCCATGGATCTATAATAATAATAATAATAATAATAATAATAATAATAATCATAATAACTTTTTTATTTGGTGAGGGTAACTTAATTAGAACACAAATGTATCTAGTCTCCCTTGACGCCATCAGCTACTTTGTACCAATCTACATGCATATATCATACTAATGATACATGCACAGGAAACAGAAAAATCACACTATCTAACAAAGTAACAAATAAATACTATGTCTTTACATTACTCAGGACATATCGATCGATCCATCCATCCATCCATCACACTTACCCTTCCACTCTGTAACATTAAAGCCATTTGAGATGAAGAGATGAAACGTGGTATTCGAATACATCATCACTTGAAGGTGTGTTGCCTATCATATTGGGGGTGCTATCTGCAAGATTTAGGTCCTGGCACACTATGTTACATTTTCCATAACACTTTCCCTTCTGCTTAATTTTTCATGTTTTACATTACTAGAACATCATGCACCACATAGCCATTATTTAGCTGAGATGCCATTAAATGCTAATAAATATCCTTATGCTCTATAATTAAAGGCATTTGAGATTAAGGTATGAAACTTGGTATATTAATACATCATCACTAGAAGGCGTGTTGCATACTACATTGTGGGGTTCTATCTTCCAGGTCAAGGTCATGGTTCATTATTTTATGCTTTTCCATCACACTTTCCCTTCTACTCCATAATTTTAAAGACATTTGAGATTAAGGGATGAAACTTGATATATTTGTACATCATCACTAGGTGTCATGCACACTTTGGGGGTGCTATCTTCAATATTGTATATTTTGCATCACATTTTCCCTTCCACTACACAGCTTTAAAACCATCTGAGATTAAGGGAAGCAACTTGCTATACATCTTTAGCAGGTGTGTTGTGTACCACATTGGTGTAATTATCTTCAGGATCAAGATCATGGTGAAATATTATGCTTTTTAGCTTACAGGGCCATAAGGTCATGGTGTTATATGATGCATTCTTAGCTGACCTGGCCATAAGGCCAAGTGTTATATGATGCATTCTTAACTGACCTGGACATAAGGCGAAGTGTTATAAGATGCATTCTTAACTGACCTAGCCATAAGGCCAAGTGTTATATGATACATTCTTAGCTGACCTGGCCATAAGGCCAAGTGTTATATGATGCATTCTTAGCTGACCTGGCAATAAGGCCAAGTGTTATATGATGCATTCTTAATTGACTTGGCCATAAGGTCATTGGTGTTATGTGATGCATTCTTAGCTGACCCAGCCATAAGGCCAAGTGTTATATAATGCATTATTAGCTGAATTGGCCATAAGGTCATGGTGTTATATGATGCATTCTTAGCTGACCTGACCATAAGGCCAAGTGTTATATGATGCATTCTTAGTTGACCTGACCATAAGGCCAAGAATGCTTGAGGTATGGACCTTTGTCCAACGTGAGTTGTCCATTCTCATTTACCATTTAAAACTACTCAAAAACTACTCAACAGGAAATTTAAAAGCAAGCATCCTGACTAGAAGCTCTTTAAAATAATGCCAATATGCATTACTAAATATAGAAAACCTTTAAACAGCTTCTCAATAACCACTGAAAAGAATTTGACCAAACTTAATGGCAGGTATCTTGGCCTAAATGTTTTTTGAATTTGATCAAATGATGCTGATCTTCCAATAAATATAGCAGCCATTACTAAAAACAGAAAAACCTTTGAGTTGCTTCTTAAGACTTGCTCAACATAATTTGACCAAATTTAACAGAAAGCATCTTGGCATGAAGGGCTTTAAAATTTGTTAAAATGATGCCATTTGTTCTCAGATATAGCCACCATTACTAATAATTGAAAAACCTTAGAATGACTTCTTGCAAAAAAACTGATGAACAGAATTATCCAAATGTGATGCAAAGTCTTTCTGATTTGTTAAAATTATACTAATCTACCATCCAATATGGCCACCATTACTAAAATTAGACACCTTTAAATCAGTGGTTTTCAAAGTACAGGTCGTGACCCAGTACTGGGTCACAGAATGTCAGGCAATATAATGATTTTATGATATTTTTTTCAACTGAGTTGCAAGAAAAAAAGTTTGAAAACCACTTCTTTAAATAACTTTTCAAGAACTGCTTAGAAGAATTTGACCAAATTTGAAATAAAGCATTGTCTTTAAAAATTTATTCAGATTAACAGAGATAAGCAAGTTATTTTTCATCCACTTGTCCCGGAGAAGCGGTTTCAGAAAATTCACTTGTCCCACCTACCTTTTCATGTGTCCCAAAATTGTAATCACTTGTCAAGATTTGATGAGATGTATGTACTTGAATCCATGGAAAGAACAAAGGAAGTAATGTACAACATATTTATTTCTTAAAAGAATTCAATTTTTAAAAAACATAAGTTGATATTATACATTTTGTTACATCAGAGGTTTGCAGTTTTCCATTATCCATGTATCTTATATGCACTATTTTTTGCTCCGATATGATAGCATCATTACTTCAATCAGCAAGAAAGGAATTTAATGGAATTCAGACTTTCCCTAACTTCATCTCTATAGACTTTATCGAATGATCATTCTAGAATGAAGTCTCTTACCCTGAATCTGTTCTTATAATTTGAACCACATTCAACAGCATTCTTCTCCTGGAGTGCACACAGAATTTCCATATCAGAAAATTATTTTCCATAATGGGCTAGATTTGTAGCCTGTGTTAAAGAGAGCTCTCATTTTTTAAATTTCAATTTCATTTAGTTCTGAAAAGGCCTTTCCTAGTTTAGTGTCAGCAACTATAACCTCAGATTTTCTGCACATGCTGACTAGTGTCATGCATATACTGTGCTACACAGGCCTTGTGAGGTCCAGAATTGTCATGAGACTTGATTGGTTCAATCCTGATTTTATCAGTTCCATTGACATTACACTGGTTGAATTTCCAACCAGTTTCATTTTGAGATATTGTTTGCAATAACTGCAAAACATTTTTCCAGCCGAGTCAATGAATTCAAGCCAGGAATAACTATGCGGCTAAACATTTCTGTCTTGTATTAATGCCATATTTGACATTTTTTGTTGCCATGGATTCTGGCTTATATCTCTTTGGAGAAATAGTTCCCTCAAACTCAGTGGCAGTTTTACATTTTACCCCTCCACTTTCACATACATTTTTGTTTTTTGAACCTTTGTTATCAACTTCCTTCCGAAATTTCTTTTTATCCACATAGTAAATATCACCTTGCTTGACAACTACTTCTGAAGCAATCATAACATACATTTAGTCCTTTAAGTTATGAACAGAGACAGCTCCTTAATTAGCATAATTGTTTCGCTTCAAAAGCAATATCAGATGTGGAAGTTAATCCTCTGTATAATCAATTAAAAATTAAAGAATCATCACTGCCATTTAGTAAGTTCATAAAAGGAATCGACACTAATGTAGGTAAAGTGCCTTTCATTCATTTAATTGGATTGACTCAATGGATTGAAATCAAGGGCAAGTCATTTGTGATGATGACGTGATTTACACAATACAACGAAGCCATTTAAAACACTGCTAATTAATCATACAAGCTTTGTTTTGTTTCACTTTTCTGATTGGCCAATAATTTTGGTTGCATAGCCCAATATGCAGTCAAGCGGTAATAGAATGTGCACATGCAACAAGTTATCAATGATCACTGGCAGAGGGGTAGAATCAAATAGAAACTTTTTATCATTCACAGTGACACTTCATTTTACAGTGCAACCTGCCATAGCAGACATCTCAATGTAGCAAACACCAAATGGACATTTAAAAAAAATCCCCATTGAAAATCCTTATATAAATGTTTTTATTTTAGCAGACACCTATCTAACACAAAGTTGCGTATTACAGATGCTGTGACATTGCATGTGCTATCAGGTGTACAGATTTCAAGCCCAGATTGTTTGACAGTTAACTACAATGACCATTTTCCACTAGGTCACATTACATCACAAGTTCTGCTAGCATTGATTTCATAACTGAAACGATCTTGATTCAGTCATATTGAAAATTGTAATTACAGTGATGAGTATCCTAATGATAAAGTGGCAGCTCTGAATACCTTGTAAATTAAATAGTTCATGAATGAGTATGGGTGACTATATCTGGATCAGATTTAGCATGGAGTTAATCGTGTTCTCAATTAAAATCCTCATATTTCAAGGTATGACATAACACTGATTTTAGTGAAGAACATTTATCTAAAGGTCAGTAATGCAAATAAGTTTGTTTCCTTCAGGTTCGGGTGGATTAGAATTATAAGGCCCATGTTTTTGTTTGTTAGTACAATCATTAATGCTTTATATATGAAGATTGTATGTTACAAATAAGAGTAAATAATAGAAATGATGACTATAATACACATTTATATTTTCCCTTAAATCACTGTTTACATGTGTATATATATATCTTTTTCAGATGTCGACTCCAGAACTAGCAGTTTTATTGCAGTTAAGCATTGTCCTGAATTGTTAAAATATCCACTGCACATGAATAATTTATTTTCTCCATTTTCCTCAGATATACTTTACATTGGGTTTGAAATGTGTTTATGCACATACAATGTTTACATTTTGATAACATATGTGCCCTTATCTACATTGTTTTCATTGCGGTTGACTTTGTGACTCATCTTATTTTTTTTTACATTTGAGTTGACAGTGTGCCTTAACTTTATTTTGCATTGGGGTTGACAATGCACCTCCATTTATTGTGTTTTAGTTTATGGCTGACTGTGTGTCCCCTTTTAACGGCCTTTATCCCAAGATTGATGGTATGACACAACATTTGTATTTCAGGTGTCTGCTCCTTTGTTGTTGAACATCTAAAGCCATTATTTCTCCCATTGTTTGTATGTATACTCCTTACAAGGTATGTTAACACCTATATATTTATAACTGATCTATACCAGAATAAACTGGTGATGCATTGGTGGCCAAAATATGTTTTATTGCAGTTAAACATTTTCTTGAATTGTTAAATTATCCACTGCACATGAATAATTTATTTTTTCCATTTTCCTCCGATATACTTTACATTGGGTTTGAAATGTGTTTACGCACATACAATGTTTACATTTGAATTACATGTGTGCCCTCATCTACATTGTTTTCATTTGGGTTGACTTTGTGACTCATCTTATTTTTTTTACATTTGAGTTGACTCTGTGCCTTAACTTTATTTTACATTGGGGTTGACAGTGCACCTCCATTTATTTTGTTTTAGTTTATAGCTGTCTGTGTGTCCCCATTTAACATACTTTATCCCAAGATTGATGGTATGACCCCACCTTTATATTTCAGGTGTCTGCTCCTTCGGTGTTGAACATCTAAAGCCATTATTTCTCCCATTGTTTGTATGTATACTCCTTACAAGGTATGTTAACACCTATATATTTATAACTGATCTATAGCACAATAAACTGGTGATACATTGGTGGCCAAAATGTGTTTTGTTGCAGTTAAGCATTTTCCTGAATTGTATAATATCTACTGCACATATATAATTTATTTTTTCCTTTTTCCTCAGGTATACTTTCCATTGGATTTGATATGTGTTTACTCACATACAATGTTTACATTTGGATTACATATGTGCCCTCATCTATATTGTTTTCATTGGGGTTGACTTTGTGACTCATCTTATTTTGTTTTACGTTGGAGTTGACTGTGTGCCTGTTACGACTCTAGGGGTAATGTAACAGAATAAAAGACACAAACAAGCTTTCAAGATTAAAATGCAAAACTTTAATTTCCTAAAATATTAAAATAATTAAAATAATTCAACAAGCAATCAAAGTGAAAGAATTAAAATAACTTACAGTATAGAATATCCTAAAAGTCCTAAAATGTTTTAAAGTTCACTTCCTGATGTTAATCCGAATAATCCGGATGTGGTATTCCGAATGAAAAAATAACCTGTAATATGCTGAAACTGATAAGTTCTGATGTAATCCAAAATAATCCTTGCAAGTCTGGAATCTCACAAGTTTTAGAATAATGTCCGATAATTCCACGGAGCTGTATAGTAATTCAGATGAATTACTAATTAAATAAATTCCACACAGAACTGAATAATTTCAATAGCCTCTCCTCGATCAAGCAATTGCAAAGAATGATAATTCCAAAGATTATTCCCTATATATCTTTACTAATTGCGTAGAATTAAAAGGGAATATCCTTTCTCCGTCTTTAATACTATGGTATTTCAAAATAACACAACCCTCTAAGAACCAATCAGGAACTAGGTTACGCGTCATTTACCCAAAGGTCTAGTGTACTAAAAATCTTAAAGAGTAAACATAATGTTATTGTGTAGTATGGAATGTGACCTTTCAATGTTGATTTCTAAAAAGTACAAAGACAGGTCGACTTCATTTCCCGCGCAATTGATCATGTGACCACTTATTGATCGAGCAGTAGTCGTATCTATACTGATATGCTAACCCCTACTCAGACTAAAACAGAAATCATAAATTAGTAAATTAAATCATTATAAAAAGGTAAAAAGGTATGATTCCATAACAGTGCCTTAAGTTTATTTTGCATTGGGATTGACAGTGCACCTCCATTTATTTTGTTTTAGTTTATGGTTCACTGAGTGTCTCGATTTAATGGCCTTTATCCCATGACTGATGGTATGACACCACATTTATATTTCAGGTGTCTGCTCCTTCAGTGTTGAACATCTAAATCTATTATTTCTCCCATTGTTTGTATGTATACTTCTTACAAGGTATGTTAACACCTATATATTTATAATTGATCTATAGCATACTAAACTGGTGATGCATTGGTGGCTAAAATGATTTTAATTGCAGTTAAGCATTTTCTTGAATTATTAAAATATGCACTGCACATGAATAATTTATTTTTTCCATTTTCCGCAGATATGATTTGCGTTGGGTTTGAAATGTGTTTACTCACATACAATGTTTACATTTGGATTATATGTGCCCTCATCTACATTGTTTTCATTGAGGTTGACTTTGTGACTAATCTTTTTTTTTTTACATTTGATTTGACAGTGTGCCTTAACTTTATTTTGCATTGGGGTTGACAGTGCACCTCCATTTATTTTGTTTTATTTTATGATTAACTTTGTGTTCCCATTTAACTGCCTTTAACCCAAGATTTATCGTATGACAACACCTTTATATTTCAGGTGTCTGCTCCTTCGGCATTGAACGTCTAAAGCCATTATTTCCCCCATTGTATGTATTCTCCTTACAAGGTATATTAGCACCTATATATTTATAACTGATCTATACCACAATAAACTGGTGATGCATTGGTGGCCAAAATGTGTTTTATTGCAGTTAACAATTTTCCAGACTTGTTTAATATCTACTGCACATGAATAATTAATTTTTTCCATTTTCCTCAGATATACTTTACATTGGGTTTGATATGTGTTTATGCACATATAATTTTTACATTTGGATTATATATGTGCCCTCATCTACATTGTTTTCATTCAGGTTGACTTTGTGACTCGTCTTATTTTGTTTTACATTGGAGTTGACTGTGTGCCTTAACTTTATTTTACATTGGGGTTGACAGTGCACCTCCATTTATTTTCTTTTTAGTTTATAGATGACTGTGCATCCCCATTTAGTGGCCTTTATCCCAAGATTGATGGTATAACACCACCTTTATATTTCAGGTGTCTGCTCCTTTGGTGTTGAACATCTAAAGCCATTATGTCTGAGATTGTTTGTATGTATACTCCTTACAAGGTATGTTAACACCTATATATTTATACTTGATCTGTACTACAATAAACTGGTGATGCATTTGTGTCTAAAATGTGTTTTATTGCAGTTAATCATTTTTCTGAATTGTTATAATATCCAGTGCACATGAATAATTTATTTTTCCATTTTCCTCAGATACACTTTACGTTGGGTTTGAAATGTGTTTGCACACATAGAATGTTTACATTTGAATTACATATGTGCCCTCATCTACATTGTTTTCATTTGGGTTGACTTTGTGACTCATCTTATTTTTTTTTGCATTGGAGTTGACTCTGTGCCTTAACTTTATTTTACGTTGGGGTTGACAGTGCACCTCCATTTATTTTCCTTTTTGTTTATAGATGACTGTGTGTCCCCATTTAGTGGCCTTTATCCGAAGATTGATGGTATGACACCACCTTTATATTTCAGGTGTCTGCTCCTTCAGTGTTGAACATCTAAAGCTATTATTTCTCCCATTGTATGTATTCTTCTTACAAGGTAGGTTAACACCTATATATTTATAACTGATTTATATCACAATAAACTGGTGATGCGTTTGTGGCCAAAATGTGTTATTTTTGCAGTTAATCATTTTCCTGAATTGTATGATATCTACTGCACATGAATAATTAATTTTTTCCATTTTCCTCAGATATACTTTACATAGGGTTTGATATGTGTTTATGCACATATAATATTTACATTTGGATTACATATGTGCTCTCATCTATATTGTTTTCATTCGGGTTGACTTTGTGACTTGTCTTAGTTTGTTTCACATTAGAGTTGACTCTGTGCCTTAACTTTATTTTACATTGGGGTTGACAGTGCAGTTCCATTTATTTTGTTTTTAGTTTATAGATTACTCTGTGTCCCCATTTATGGCCTTTATCCCAAGATTGATGGTATGACACCACCTTTATATTTCAGGTGTCTGCTCCTTCAGTGTTGAACATCTAAAGCTATTATTTCTCCCATTGTATGTATTCTCCTTACAAGGTATGTTAACAGCTTTATATTTATAACTGATTTATATCACAATAAACTGGTGATGCATTGGTGGCCAAAATGTGTTTTTTTTGCAGTTAATCATTTTCCTGAATTGTATGATATCTACTGCACATGAATAATTTATTTGTTCCTTTTTCCTGAGATATACTTTACATTGGGTTTGACATGTGTTTACGCACATACAATGTTTACATTTGGATTACATATGTGGCCTCATCTACTCCGTTTTCATTGCGGTTGACTTTGTGACTCACCTTATTTTGTTTTACATTAGAGTTGACTCTGTGCCTTAACTTTATTTTACATTGGGGTTGACAGTGCACCTACATTTATTTTGTTTTTAGTTTATAGATGACTCTGTGTCCCCATTTATGGCCTTTATCCCAAGATTGATGGTATGACACCACCTTTATATTTCAGTTGTCTGCTCCTTCGGCATTGATCATCTAAAGCCGTTATTTCTCCCATTGTATGTATTCTCCTTACAAGGTATGTTAACACCTATATATTTATAACTGATCTATAGCACAATAAACTGGTGATGCGTTGGTGGCCAAAATGTGTTTTATTGCAGTTAAGCATTTTCCTGAATTGTATAATATCTACTGCAGATGAATAATTAATTTTTTCCATTTTCCTTAGATATACTTTACATAGGGTTTGATATGTGTTTATGCACATATAATATTTACATTTTGGATTACATATGTGCCCTCATCTACATTGTTTTCATTTGGGTTGACTTTGTGACTCCTCTTATTTTGTTTTACATTGGAGTTGACTGTGTGCCTTAACTTTATTTTACATTGGGGTTGACAGTGCACCTCCATTTATTTTCTTTTTAATTTATAGATGACTGTGTGTCCCCATTTAGTGGCCTTTATCCCAAGATTGATGGTATGACACCACCTTTGTATTTCAGGTGTCTGCTCCTTCAGTGTTGAACATCTCAAGCCATTGTGTCTGAGATTGTTTGTATGTATACTCCTTACAAGGTATGTTAACACCTATATATTTATAACTGATCTATAGCACAATAAACTGGTAATGCATTGGTGGCCAAAATGTGTTTTATTGCAGTGAAGAATTTTCCTGAATTGTTATAATATCCACTGCACATGAATAATTTCTTTTTTCCATTTTCCTCAGATATAGTTTACATTGGGTTTGAAATGTGTTTGCGCACATACAATGTTTACATTTTTATTACATGTGTGCCCTCATCTACAGTGTTTTCTTTGGGGTTGACTTTGTGACTCGTCTTATTTTGTTTTACATTGGAGTTGACTCTGTGCCTTAACTTTATTTTACATTGGGGTTGACAGTGCACCTCCATTCATTTTGTTTTTAGTTTATAGATGACTGTGTGTCCCCATTTAACAGCCTTTATCCCATGATTTATGGTATGACAGGACCTTTATATTTCAGGTGTCTGCTCCTTTGGTGTTGAACATCTAAAGCCATTATTTCTCCCATTGTATGTATTCTCTTTACAAGGTATGTATACACCTATATATTTATAACTGACCTATACCACAATAAACTGGTGATGCGTTGGTGGCCAAAATGTGTTTTTTTGGAGTTAATCATTTTCCTGAATTGTATCATATCTACTGCACATGAATAATTTTTTTTTTTTTTTCCTGAGATATACTTTAAATTGGGTTTGATATGTGTTTACGCACATACAATGTTTACATTTGGATTACACATGTGCCCTCATCTTAATTGTTTTCATTGAGGTTGACTTTGCGACTCATTTTTTTTTTCACATTTGAGTTGACAGTGTGCCTTAACTTTGTTTTGCATTGGGGTTGACAGTGCACCTCCATTTATTTTGTTTTAGTTTACGGCTGACTGCATGTCCCCATTTAACGACCTTTATCCGAAGATTGATGGTATGACACCACCTTTATATTTCAGGTGTCTGCTCCTTTGGTGTTGAACATCTAAAGCCATTATGTCTGAGATTGTTTGTATGTATACTCCTTACAAGGTATGTTAACACCTATATATTTATACTTGATCTGTACTACAATAAATTTGTTATGCATTTGTGTCTAAAATGTGTTTTATTGCAGTTAATCATTTTTCTGAATTGTTATAATATCCGGTGCACATGAATAATTTATTTTTTTCCATTTTCCTCAGATACACTTTACGTTGGGTTTGAAATGTGTTTGCACACATAGAATGTTTACATTTGAATTACATATGTGCCCTCATCTACATTGTTTTCATTTGGGTTGACTTTGTGACTCATCTTATTTTGTTTTACATTGGAGTTGACTCTGTGCCTTAACTTTATTTTACGTTGGGGTTGACAGTGCACCTCCATTTATTTTGTTTTTTGTTTATAGATGACTGTGTGTCCCCATTTAGTGGCCTTTATCCGAAGATTGATGGTATGACACCACCTTTATATTTCAGGTGTCTGCTCCTTCAGTGTTGAACATCTAAAGCTATTATTTCTCCCATTGTATGTATTCTACTTACAAGGTATGTTAACACCTATATATTTATAACTGATTTATATCACAATAAACTGGTGATGCGTTGGTGGCCAAAATGTGTTTTTTTTGCAGTTAATCATTTTCCTGAATTGTATGATATCTACTGCACATGAATAATTAATTTTTTCCATTTTCCTCAGATATACTTTACATTGGGTTTGATATGTGTTTATGCACATATAATATTTACATTTGGATTACATATGTGCCCACATCTATATTGTTTTCATTCGCGTTGACTTTGTGACTCGTCTTTGTTTATCTTACATTAGAGTTGACTCTGTGCCTTAACTTTATTTTACATTGGGGTTGACAGTGCACCTCCATTCATTTTGTTTTTAGTTTATAGATGATTGTGTGTCCCCATTTAACAGCCTTTATCCCATGATTTATGGTATGACAGGACCTTTATATTTCAGGTGTCTGCTCCTTCGGTGTTGAACATCTAAAGCCATTATTTCTCCCATTGTATGTATTCTCCTTACAAGGTATGTTAACAGCTATATATTTATAACTGATCTATACCACAATAAACTGGTGATGCGTTGGTGGCCAAAATGTGTTTTTTTGGAGTTAATCATTTTCCTGAATTGTATCATATCTACTGCACATGAATAATTTTTTTTTTTTTTCCTGAGATATACTTTAAATTGGATTTGATATGTGTTTACGCACATACAATGTTTACATTTGGATTACACATGTGCCCTCATCTTAATTGTTTTCATTGAGGTTGACTTTTCGACTCATTTTTTTTTACACATTTGAGTTGACAGTGTGCCTTAACTTTGTTTTGCATTGGGGTTGACAGTGCACCTCCATTTATTTTGTTTTAGTTTACGGCTGACTGCATGTCCCCATTTAACGACCTTTATCCGTAGATTGATGGTATGACACCACCTTTATATTTCAGGTGTCTGCTCCTTTGGTGTTGAACATCTAAAGCCATTATGTCTGAGATTGTTTGTATGTATACTCCTTACAAGGTATGTTAACATCTATATATTTATACTTGATCTGTACTACAATAAATTTGTTATGCATTTGTGTCTAAAATGTGTTTTATTGCAGTTAATCATTTTTCTGAATTGTTATAATATCCAGTGCACATGAATAATTTATTTTTCCATTTTCCTCAGATACACTTTACGTTGGGTTTGAAATGTGTTTGCACACATAGAATGTTTACATTTGAATTACATATGTGCCCTCATCTATATTGTTTTCATTTGGGTTGACTTTGTGACTCATCTTATTTTGTTTTACATTGGAGTTGACTCTGTGCCTTAACTTTATTTTACGTTGGGGTTGACAGTGCACCTCCATTTATTTTCTTTTTTGTTTATAGATGACTGTGTGTCCCCATTTAGTGGCCTTTATCCGAAGATTGATGGTATGACACCACCTTTATATTTCAGGTGTCTGCTCCTTCAGTGTTGAACATCTAAAGCTATTATTTCTCCCATTGTATGTATTCTCCTTACAAGGTATGTTAACACCTATATATTTATAACTGATTTATATCACAATAAACTGGTGATGCGTTGGTGGCCAAAATGTGTTTTTTTTGCAGTTAATCATTTTCCTGAATTGTATGATATCTACTGCACATGAATAATTAATTTTTTCCATTTTCCTCAGATATACTTTACATTGGGTTTGATATGTGTTTATGCACATATAATATTTACATTTGGATTACATATGTGCCCACATCTATATTGTTTTCATTCGCGTTGACTTTGTGACTCGTCTTTGTTTATCTTACATTAGAGTTGACTCTGTGCCTTAACTTTATTTTACATTGGGGTTGACAGTGCACCTCCATTCATTTTGTTTTTAGTTTATAGATGATTGTGTGTCCCCATTTAACAGCCTTTATCCCATGATTTATGGTATGACAGGACCTTTATATTTCAGGTGTCTGCTCCTTCGGTGTTGAACATCTAAAGCCATTATTTCTCCCATTGTATGTATTCTCCTTACAAGGTATGTTAACAGCTATATATTTATAACTGATCTATACCACAATAAACTGGTGATGCGTTGGTGGCCAAAATGTGTTTTTTTGGAGTTAATCATTTTCCTGAATTGTATCATATCTACTGCACATGAATAATTTTTTTTTTTTTCCTGAGATATACTTTAAATTGGATTTGATATGTGTTTACGCACATACAATGTTTACATTTGGATTACACATGTGCCCTCATCTTAATTGTTTTCATTGAGGTTGACTTTGCGACTCATTTTTTTTTTACACATTTGAGTTGACAGTGTGCCTTAACTTTGTTTTGCATTGGGGTTGACAGTGCACCTCCATTTATTTTGTTTTAGTTTACGGCTGACTGCATGTCCCCATTTAACGACCTTTATCCGTAGATTGATGGTATGACACCACCTTTATATTTCAGGTGTCTGCTCCTTTGGTGTTGAACATCTAAAGCCATTATGTCTGAGATTGTTTGTATGTATACTCCTTACAAGGTATGTTAACATCTATATATTTATACTTGATCTGTACTACAATAAATTTGTTATGCATTTGTGTCTAAAATGTGTTTTATTGCAGTTAATCATTTTTCTGAATTGTTATAATATCCAGTGCACATGAATAATTTATTTTTCCATTTTCCTCAGATACACTTTACGTTGGGTTTGAAATGTGTTTGCACACATAGAATGTTTACATTTGAATTACATATGTGCCCTCATCTATATTGTTTTCATTTGGGTTGACTTTGTGACTCATCTTATTTTGTTTTACATTGGAGTTGACTCTGTGCCTTAACTTTATTTTACGTTGGGGTTGACAGTGCACCTCCATTTATTTTCTTTTTTGTTTATAGATGACTGTGTGTCCCCATTTAACTACCTTTATCCGAAGATTGATGGTATGACACCACCTTTATATTTCAGGTGTCTGCTCCTTTGGTGTTGAACATCTAAAGCCATTATGTCTGAGATTGTTTGTATGTATACTCCTTACAAGGTATGTTAACACCTATATATTTATACTTGATCTGTACTACAATAAATTTGTTATGCATTTGTGTCTAAAATGTGTTTTATTGCAGTTAATCATTTTTCTGAATTGTTATAATATCCAGTGCACATGAATAATTTATTTTTTTCCATTTTCCTCAGATACACTTTACGTTGGGTTTGAAATGTGTTTGCACACATAGAATGTTTACATTTGAATTACATATGTGCCCTCATCTACATTGTTTTCATTTGGGTTGACTTTGTGACTTGTCTTAGTTTGTTTTACATTGGAGTTGACTCTGTGCCTTAACTTTATTTTACGTTGGGGTTGACAGTGCACCTCCATTTATTTTCTTTTTTGTTTATAGATGACTGTGTGTCCCCATTTAGTGCCTTTATCCCAAGATTGATGGTATGACACCACCTTTATATTTCAGGTGTCTGCTCCTTCAGTGTTGAACATCTAAAGCTATTATTTCTCCCATTGTATGTATTCTCCTTACAAGGTATGTTAACACCTATATATTTATAACTGATTTATATCACAATAAACTGGTGATGCGTTGGTGGCCAAAATGTGTTTTTTTTGCAGTTAATCATTTTCCTGAATTGTATGATATCTACTGCACATGAATAATTAATTTTTTCCATTTTCCTCAGATATACTTTACATTGGGTTTGATATGTGTTTATGCACATATAATATTTACATTTGGATTACATATGTGCCCACATCTATATTGTTTTCATTCGGGTTGACTTTGTGACTCGTCTTTGTTTATCTTACATTAGAGTTGACTCTGTGCCTTAACTTTATTTTACATTGGGGTTGACAGTGCACCTCCATTCATTTTGTTTTTAGTTTATAGATGACTGTGTGTCCCCATTTAACAGCCTTTATCCCATGATTTATGGTATGACAGGACCTTTATATTTCAGGTGTCTGCTCCTTCGGTGTTGAACATCTAAAGCCATTATTTCTCCCATTGTATGTATTCTCCTTACAAGGTATGTTAACAGCTATATATTTATAACTGATCTATACCACAATAAACTGGTGATGCGTTGGTGGCCAAAATGTGTTTTTTTGGAGTTAATCATTTTCCTGAATTGTATCATATCTACTGCACATGAATAATTTTTTTTTTTTTTCCTGAGATATACTTTAAATTGGATTTGATATGTGTTTACGCACATACAATGTTTACATTTGGATTACACATGTGCCCTCATCTTAATTGTTTTCATTGAGGTTGACTTTGCGACTCATTTTTTTTTACACATTGGAGTTGACAGTGTGCCTTAACTTTGTTTTGCATTGGGGTTGACAGTGCACCTCCATTTATTTTGTTTTAGTTTACGGCTGACTGCATGTCCCCATTTAACGACCTTTATCCGTAGATTGATGGTATGACACCACCTTTATATTTCAGGTGTCTGCTCCTTTGGTGTTGAACATCTAAAGCCATTATGTCTGAGATTGTTTGTATGTATACTCCTTACAAGGTATGTTAACATCTATATATTTATACTTGATCTGTACTACAATAAATTTGTTATGCATTTGTGTCTAAAATGTGTTTTATTGCAGTTAATCATTTTTCTGAATTGTTATAATATCCAGTGCACATGAATAATTTATTTTTCCATTTTCCTCAGATACACTTTACGTTGGGTTTGAAATGTGTTTGCACACATAGAATGTTTACATTTGAATTACATATGTGCCCTCATCTATATTGTTTTCATTTGGGTTGACTTTGTGACTCATCTTATTTTGTTTTACATTGGAGTTGACTCTGTGCCTTAACTTTATTTTACGTTGGGGTTGACAGTGCACCTCCATTTATTTTCTTTTTTGTTTATAGATGACTGTGTGTCCCCATTTAGTGGCCTTTATCCGAAGATTGATGGTATGACACCACCTTTATATTTCAGGTGTCTGCTCCTTCAGTGTTGAACATCTAAAGCTATTATTTCTCCCATTGTATGTATTCTCCTTACAAGGTATGTTAACACCTATATATTTATAACTGATTTATATCACAATAAACTGGTGATGCGTTGGTGGCCAAAATGTTTTTTTTGCAGTTAATCATTTTCCTGAATTGTATGATATCTACTGCACATGAATAATTAATTTTTTCCATTTTCCTCAGATATACTTTACATTGGGTTTGATATGTGTTTATGCACATATAATATTTACATTTGGATTACATATGTGCCCTCATCTATATTGTTTTCATTCGGGTTGACTTTGTGACTCGTCTTAGTTTGTTTTACATTAGAGTTGACTCTGTGCCTTAACTTTATTTTACATTGGGGTTGACAGTGCAGTTCCATTTATTTTGTTTTTAGTTTATAGATTACTCTGTGTCCCCATTTATGGCCTTTATCCGAAGATTGATGGTATGACACCACCTTTATATTTCAGGTGTCTGCTCCTTCAGTGTTGAACATCTAAAGCTATTATTTCTCCCATTGTATGTATTCTCCTTACAAGGTATGTTAACAGCTATATATTTATAACTGATTTATATCACAATAAACTGGTGATGCGTTGGTGGCCAAAATGTGTTTTTTTTGCAGTTAATCATTTTCCTGAATTGTATGATATCTACTGCACATGAATAATTTATTTGTTCCTTTTTCCTGAGATATACTTTACATTGGGTTTGACATGTGTTTACGCACATACAATGTTTACATTTGGATTACATATGTGGCCTCATCTACTCCGTTTTCATTGCGGTTGACTTTGTGACTCGCCTTATTTTGTTTTACATTAGAGTTGACTCTGTGCCTTAACTTTATTTTACATTGGGGTTGACAGTGCACCTACATTTATTTTGTTTTTAGTTTATAGATGACTCTGTGTCCCCATTTATGGCCTTTATCCCAAGATTGATGGTATGACACCACCTTTATATTTCAGGTGTCTGCTCCTTCGGCATTGATCATCTAAAGCCGTTATTTCTCCCATTGTATGTATTCTCCTTACAAGGTATGTTAACACCTATATATTTATAACTGATCTATAGCACAATAAACTGGTGATGCATTGGTGGCCAAAATGTGTTTTATTGCAGTTAAGCATTTTCCTGAATTGTATAATATCTACTGCAGATGAATAATTAATTTTTTCCATTTTCCTCAGATATACTTTACATAGGGTTTGATATGTGTTTATGCACATATAATATTGACATTTTGGATTACATATGTGCCCTCATCCACATTGTTTTCATTCGGGTTGACTTTGTGACTCCTCTTATTTTGTTTTACATTGGAGTTGACTGTGTGCCTTAACTTTATTTTACATTGGGGTTGACAGTGCACCTCCATTTATTTTCTTTTTAGTTTATAGATGACTGTGTGTCCCCATTTAGTGGCCTTTATCCCAAGATTGATGGTATGACACCACCTTTATATTTCAGGTGTCTGCTCCTTCAGTGTTGAACATCTAAAGCCTTTATTTCTCCCATTGTTTGTATGAATACTCCTTACACGGTATGTTAACACCTATATATTTATACTTGATCTGTACTACAATAAACTGGTGATGCATTTGTGGCCAAAATGTGTTTTATTTCAATTATGCATTCTACTGAATTGTTAAAATATCCACTGCACATGAACAATTTATTTTTTCCATTTTTCTCATATACTTTACATTGGGTTTGAAATGTGTTTACTCATATGCAATGTTTACATTTGGATTACATATGTGCCCTCATCTACATTGTTTTCATTGAGGTTGACTTTGTGACTCATTTTTTTTTTCACATTTGAGTTGACAGTGTGCCTTAACCTTGTTTTGCATTGGGGTTGACAGTGCACCTCCATTTATTTTGTTTTAGTTTACGGCTGACTGCATGTCCCCATTTAACGACCTTTATCCCAAGATTGATGGTATGACACCACCTTTATATTTCAGGTGTCTGCTCCTTTGGTGTTGAACATCTAAAGCCATTATGTCTGAGATTGTTTGTATGTAGACTCCTTACAAGGTATGTTAACACCTATATATTTATAACTGATCTATAGCACAATAAACTGGTGATGCATTGGTGGCCAAAATGTGTTTTATTGCAGTGAAGAATTTTCCTGAATTGTTATAATATCCACTGCACATGAATAATTTCTTTTTTCCATTTTCCTCAGATATAGTTTACATTGGGTTTGAAATGTGTTTGCGCACATACAATGTTTACATTTTTATTACATGTGTGCCCTCATCTACAGTGTTTTCTTTGGGGTTGACTTTGTGACTCGTCTTATTTTGTTTTACATTGGAGTTGACTCTGTGCCTTAACTTTTTTTTACATTGGGGTTGACAGTGCACCTCCATTCATTTTGTTTTTAGTTTATAGATGACTGTGTGTCCCCATTTAACAGCCTTTATCCCATGATTTATGGTATGACAGGACCTTTATATTTCAGGTGTCTGCTCCTTCGGTGTTGAACATCTAAAGCCATTATTTCTCCCATTGTATGTATTCTCCTTACAAGGTATGTATACACCTATATATTTATAACTGATCTATACCACAATAAACTGGTGATGCGTTGGTGGCCAAAATGTGTTTTTTGGAGTTAATCATTTTCCTGAATTGTATCATATCTACTGCACATGAATAATTTTTTTTTTTTCCTGAGATATACTTTAAATTGGGTTTGATATGTGTTTACGCACATACAATGTTTACATTTGGATTACACATGTGCCCTCATCTTAATTGTTTTCATTGAGGTTGACTTTGCGACTCATTTTTTTTTTCACATTTGAGTTGACAGTGTGCCTTAACTTTGTTTTGCATTGGGGTTGACAGTGCACCTCCATTTATTTTGTTTTAGTTTACGGCTGACTGCATGTCCCCATTTAACGACCTTTATCCGAAGATTGATGGTATGACACCACCTTTATATTTCAGGTGTCTGCTCCTTTGGTGTTGAACATCTAAAGCCATTATGTCTGAGATTGTTTGTATGTATACTCCTTACAAGGTATGTTAACATCTATATATTTATACTTGATCTGTACTACAATAAATTTGTTATGCATTTGTGTCTAAAATGTGTTTTATTGCAGTTAATCATTTTTCTGAATTGTTATAATATCCAGTGCACATGAATAATTTATTTTTCCATTTTCCTCAGATACACTTTACGTTGGGTTTGAAATGTGTTTGCACACATAGAATGTTTACATTTGAATTACATATGTGCCCTCATCTATATTGTTTTCATTTGGGTTGACTTTGTGACTCATCTTATTTTGTTTTACATTGGAGTTGACTCTGTGCCTTAACTTTATTTTACGTTGGGGTTGACAGTGCACCTCCATTTATTTTCTTTTTTGTTTATAGATGACTGTGTGTCCCCATTTAGTGGCCTTTATCCGAAGATTGATGGTATGACACCACCTTTATATTTCAGGTGTCTGCTCCTTCAGTGTTGAACATCTAAAGCTATTATTTCTCCCATTGTATGTATTCTCCTTACAAGGTATGTTAACACCTATATATTTATAACTGATTTATATCACAATAAACTGGTGATGCGTTGGTGGCCAAAATGTGTTTTTTTTTGCAGTTAATCATTTTCCTGAATTGTATGATATCTACTGCACATGAATAATTAATTTTTTCCATTTTCCTCAGATATACTTTACATTGGGTTTGATATGTGTTTATGCACATATAATATTTACATTTGGATTACATATGTGCCCTCATCTATATTGTTTTCATTCGGGTTGACTTTGTGACTCGTCTTAGTTTGTTTTACATTAGAGTTGACTCTGTGCCTTAACTTTATTTTACATTGGGGTTGACAGTGCAGTTCCATTTATTTTGTTTTTAGTTTATAGATTACTCTGTGTCCCCATTTATGGCCTTTATCCGAAGATTGATGGTATGACACCACCTTTATATTTCAGGTGTCTGCTCCTTCAGTGTTGAACATCTAAAGCTATTATTTCTCCCATTGTATGTATTCTCCTTACAAGGTATGTTAACAGCTATATATTTATAACTGATTTATATCACAATAAACTGGTGATGCGTTGGTGGCCAAAATGTGTTTTTTTTTGCAGTTAATCATTTTCCTGAATTGTATGATATCTACTGCACATGAATAATTTATTTGTTCCTTTTTCCTGAGATATACTTTACATTGGGTTTGACATGTGTTTACGCACATACAATGTTTACATTTGGATTACATATGTGGCCTCATCTACTCCGTTTTCATTGCGGTTGACTTTGTGACTCGCCTTATTTTGTTTTACATTAGAGTTGACTCTGTGCCTTAACTTTATTTTACATTGGGGTTGACAGTGCACCTACATTTATTTTGTTTTTAGTTTATAGATGACTCTGTGTCCCCATTTATGGCCTTTATCCCAAGATTGATGGTATGACACCACCTTTATATTTCAGGTGTCTGCTCCTTCGGCATTGATCATCTAAAGCCGTTATTTCTCCCATTGTATGTATTCTCCTTACAAGGTATGTTAACACCTATATATTTATAACTGATCTATAGCACAATAAACTGGTGATGCATTGGTGGCCAAAATGTGTTTTATTGCAGTTAAGCATTTTCCTGAATTGTATAATATCTACTGCAGATGAATAATTAATTTTTTCCATTTTCCTCAGATATACTTTACATAGGGTTTGATATGTGTTTATGCACATATAATATTTACATTTTGGATTACATATGTGCCCTCATCCACATTGTTTTCATTCGGGTTGACTTTGTGACTCCTCTTATTTTGTTTTACATTGGAGTTGACTGTGTGCCTTAACTTTATTTTACATTGGGGTTGACAGTGTACCTCCATTTATTTTCTTTTTAGTTTATAGATGACTGTGTGTCCCCATTTAGTGGCCTTTATCCCAAGATTGATGGTATGACACCACCTTTATATTTCAGGTGTCTGCTCCTTCAGTGTTGAACATCTAAAGCCTTTATTTCTCCCATTGTTTGTATGAATACTCCTTACACGGTATGTTAACACCTATATATTTATAACTGATCTATAGCACAATAAACTGGTGATGCATTGGTGGCCAAAATGTGTTTTATTGCAGTTAAGCATTTTCCTGAATTGTATAATATCTACTGCAGATGAATAATTAATTTTTTCCATTTTCCTCAGATATACTTTACATAGGGTTTGATATGTGTTTATGCACATATAATATTGACATTTTGGATTACATATGTGCCCTCATCCACATTGTTTTCATTCGGGTTGACTTTGTGACTCCTCTTATTTTGTTTTACATTGGAGTTGACTGTGTGCCTTAACTTTATTTTACATTGGGGTTGACAGTGCACCTCCATTTATTTTCTTTTTAGTTTATAGATGACTGTGTGTCCCCATTTAGTGGCCTTTATCCCAAGATTGATGGTATGACACCACCTTTATATTTCAGGTGTCTGCTCCTTCAGTGTTGAACATCTAAAGCCTTTATTTCTCCCATTGTTTGTATGAATACTCCTTACACGGTATGTTAACACCTATATATTTATACTTGATCTGTACTACAATAAACTGGTGATGCATTTGTGGCCAAAATGTGTTTTATTTCAATTATGCATTCTACTGAATTGTTAAAATATCCACTGCACATGAACAATTTATTTTTTCCATTTTTCTCATATACTTTACATTGGGTTTGAAATGTGTTTACTCATATGCAATGTTTACATTTGGATTACATATGTGCCCTCATCTACATTGTTTTCATTGCGGTTGACTTTGTGACTCATTTTTTTTTTCACATTTGAGTTGACAGTGTGCCTTAACCTTGTTTTGCATTGGGGTTGACAGTGCACCTCCATTTATTTTGTTTTAGTTTACGGCTGACTGCATGTCCCCATTTAACGACCTTTATCCCAAGATTGATGGTATGACACCACCTTTATATTTCAGGTGTCTGCTCCTTTGGTGTTGAACATCTAAAGCCATTATGTCTGAGATTGTTTGTATGTAGACTCCTTACAAGGTATGTTAACACCTATATATTTATAACTGATCTATAGCACAATAAACTGGTGATGCATTGGTGGCCAAAATGTGTTTTATTGCAGTGAAGAATTTTCCTGAATTGTTATAATATCCACTGCACATGAATAATTTCTTTTTTCCATTTTCCTCAGATATAGTTTACATTGGGTTTGAAATGTGTTTGCGCACATACAATGTTTACATTTTTATTACATGTGTGCCCTCATCTACAGTGTTTTCTTTGGGGTTGACTTTGTGACTCGTCTTATTTTGTTTTACATTGGAGTTGACTCTGTGCCTTAACTTTTTTTTACATTGGGGTTGACAGTGCACCTCCATTCATTTTGTTTTTAGTTTATAGATGACTGTGTGTCCCCATTTAACAGCCTTTATCCCATGATTTATGGTATGACAGGACCTTTATATTTCAGGTGTCTGCTCCTTCGGTGTTGAACATCTAAAGCCATTATTTCTCCCATTGTATGTATTCTCCTTACAAGGTATGTATACACCTATATATTTATAACTGATCTATACCACAATAAACTGGTGATGCGTTGGTGGCCAAAATGTGTTTTTTGGAGTTAATCATTTTCCTGAATTGTATCATATCTACTGCACATGAATAATTTTTTTTTTTTCCTGAGATATACTTTAAATTGGGTTTGATATGTGTTTACGCACATACAATGTTTACATTTGGATTACACATGTGCCCTCATCTTAATTGTTTTCATTGAGGTTGACTTTGCGACTCATTTTTTTTTTCACATTTGAGTTGACAGTGTGCCTTAACTTTGTTTTGCATTGGGGTTGACAGTGCACCTCCATTTATTTTGTTTTAGTTTACGGCTGACTGCATGTCCCCATTTAACGACCTTTATCCGAAGATTGATGGTATGACACCACCTTTATATTTCAGGTGTCTGCTCCTTTGGTGTTGAACATCTAAAGCCATTATGTCTGAGATTGTTTGTATGTATACTCCTTACAAGGTATGTTAACATCTATATATTTATACTTGATCTGTACTACAATAAATTTGTTATGCATTTGTGTCTAAAATGTGTTTTATTGCAGTTAATCATTTTTCTGAATTGTTATAATATCCAGTGCACATGAATAATTTATTTTTCCATTTTCCTCAGATACACTTTACGTTGGGTTTGAAATGTGTTTGCACACATAGAATGTTTACATTTGAATTACATATGTGCCCTCATCTATATTGTTTTCATTTGGGTTGACTTTGTGACTCATCTTATTTTGTTTTACATTGGAGTTGACTCTGTGCCTTAACTTTATTTTACGTTGGGGTTGACAGTGCACCTCCATTTATTTTCTTTTTTGTTTATAGATGACTGTGTGTCCCCATTTAGTGGCCTTTATCCGAAGATTGATGGTATGACACCACCTTTATATTTCAGGTGTCTGCTCCTTCAGTGTTGAACATCTAAAGCTATTATTTCTCCCATTGTATGTATTCTCCTTACAAGGTATGTTAACACCTATATATTTATAACTGATTTATATCACAATAAACTGGTGATGCGTTGGTGGCCAAAATGTGTTTTTTTTGCAGTTAATCATTTTCCTGAATTGTATGATATCTACTGCACATGAATAATTAATTTTTTCCATTTTCCTCAGATATACTTTACATTGGGTTTGATATGTGTTTATGCACATATAATATTTACATTTGGATTACATATGTGCCCTCATCTATATTGTTTTCATTCGGGTTGACTTTGTGACTCGTCTTAGTTTGTTTTACATTAGAGTTGACTCTGTGCCTTAACTTTATTTTACATTGGGGTTGACAGTGCAGTTCCATTTATTTTGTTTTTAGTTTATAGATTACTCTGTGTCCCCATTTATGGCCTTTATCCGAAGATTGATGGTATGACACCACCTTTATATTTCAGGTGTCTGCTCCTTCAGTGTTGAACATCTAAAGCTATTATTTCTCCCATTGTATGTATTCTCCTTACAAGGTATGTTAACAGCTATATATTTATAACTGATTTATATCACAATAAACTGGTGATGCGTTGGTGGCCAAAATGTGTTTTTTTTGCAGTTAATCATTTTCCTGAATTGTATGATATCTACTGCACATGAATAATTTATTTGTTCCTTTTTCCTGAGATATACTTTACATTGGGTTTGACATGTGTTTACGCACATACAATGTTTACATTTGGATTACATATGTGGCCTCATCTACTCCGTTTTCATTGCGGTTGACTTTGTGACTCGCCTTATTTTGTTTTACATTAGAGTTGACTCTGTGCCTTAACTTTATTTTACATTGGGGTTGACAGTGCACCTACATTTATTTTGTTTTTAGTTTATAGATGACTCTGTGTCCCCATTTATGGCCTTTATCCCAAGATTGATGGTATGACACCACCTTTATATTTCAGGTGTCTGCTCCTTCGGCATTGATCATCTAAAGCCGTTATTTCTCCCATTGTATGTATTCTCCTTACAAGGTATGTTAACACCTATATATTTATAACTGATCTATAGCACAATAAACTGGTGATGCATTGGTGGCCAAAATGTGTTTTATTGCAGTTAAGCATTTTCCTGAATTGTATAATATCTACTGCAGATGAATAATTAATTTTTTCCATTTTCCTCAGATATACTTTACATAGGGTTTGATATGTGTTTATGCACATATAATATTGACATTTTGGATTACATATGTGCCCTCATCCACATTGTTTTCATTCGGGTTGACTTTGTGACTCCTCTTATTTTGTTTTACATTGGAGTTGACTGTGTGCCTTAACTTTATTTTACATTGGGGTTGACAGTGTACCTCCATTTATTTTCTTTTTAGTTTATAGATGACTGTGTGTCCCCATTTAGTGGCCTTTATCCCAAGATTGATGGTATGACACCACCTTTATATTTCAGGTGTCTGCTCCTTCAGTGTTGAACATCTAAAGCCTTTATTTCTCCCATTGTTTGTATGAATACTCCTTACACGGTATGTTAACACCTATATATTTATACTTGATCTGTACTACAATAAACTGGTGATGCATTTGTGGCCAAAATGTGTTTTATTTCAATTATGCATTCTACTGAATTGTTAAAATATCCACTGCACATGAACAATTTATTTTTTCCATTTTTCTCATATACTTTACATTGGGTTTGAAATGTGTTTACTCATATGCAATGTTTACATTTGGATTACATATGTGCCCTCATCTACATTGTTTTCATTGCGGTTGACTTTGTGACTCATTTTTTTTTTCACATTTGAGTTGACAGTGTGCCTTAACCTTGTTTTGCATTGGGGTTGACAGTGCACCTCCATTTATTTTGTTTTAGTTTACGGCTGACTGCATGTCCCCATTTAACGACCTTTATCCCAAGATTGATGGTATGACACCACCTTTATATTTCAGGTGTCTGCTCCTTTGGTGTTGAACATCTAAAGCCATTATGTCTGAGATTGTTTGTATGTATACTCCTTACAAGGTATGTTAACACCTATATATTTATAACTGATCTATGGCACAATAAACTGGTGATGCATTGGTGGCCAAAATGTGTTTTATTGCAGTGAAGAATTTTCCTGAATTGTTATAATATCCACTGCACATGAATAATTTCTTTTTTCCATTTTCCTCAGATATAGTTTACATTGGGTTTGAAATGTGTTTGCGCACATACAATGTTTACATTTTTATTACATGTGTGCCCTCATCTACAGTGTTTTCTTTGGGGTTGACTTTGTGACTCGTCTTATTTTGTTTTACATTGGAGTTGACTCTGTGCCTTAACTTTATTTTACATTGGGGTTGACAGTGTACCTCCATTTATTTTCTTTTTAGTTTATAGATGACTGTGTGTCCCCATTTAGTGGCCTTTATCCCAAGATTGATGGTATGACACCACCTTTATATTTCAGGTGTCTGCTCCTTCAGTGTTGAACATCTAAAGCCTTTATTTCTCCCATTGTTTGTATGAATACTCCTTACACGGTATGTTAACACCTATATATTTATACTTGATCTGTACTACAATAAACTGGTGATGCATTTGTGGCCAAAATGTGTTTTATTTCAATTATGCATTCTACTGAATTGTTAAAATATCCACTGCACATGAACAATTTATTTTTTCCATTTTTCTCATATACTTTACATTGGGTTTGAAATGTGTTTACTCATATGCAATGTTTACATTTGGATTACATATGTGCCCTCATCTACATTGTTTTCATTGCGGTTGACTTTGTGACTCATTTTTTTTTTCACATTTGAGTTGACAGTGTGCCTTAACCTTGTTTTGCATTGGGGTTGACAGTGCACCTCCATTTATTTTGTTTTAGTTTACGGCTGACTGCATGTCCCCATTTAACGACCTTTATCCCAAGATTGATGGTATGACACCACCTTTATATTTCAGGTGTCTGCTCCTTTGGTGTTGAACATCTAAAGCCATTATGTCTGAGATTGTTTGTATGTATACTCCTTACAAGGTATGTTAACACCTATATATTTATAACTGATCTATGGCACAATAAACTGGTGATGCATTGGTGGCCAAAATGTGTTTTATTGCAGTGAAGAATTTTCCTGAATTGTTATAATATCCACTGCACATGAATAATTTCTTTTTTCCATTTTCCTCAGATATAGTTTACATTGGGTTTGAAATGTGTTTGCGCACATACAATGTTTACATTTTTATTACATGTGTGCCCTCATCTACAGTGTTTTCTTTGGGGTTGACTTTGTGACTCGTCTTATTTTGTTTTACATTGGAGTTGACTCTGTGCCTTAACTTTTTTTTACATTGGGGTTGACAGTGCACCTCCATTCATTTTGTTTTTAGTTTATAGATGACTGTGTGTCCCCATTTAACAGCCTTTATCCCATGATTTATGGTATGACAGGACCTTTATATTTCAGGTGTCTGCTCCTTCGGTGTTGAACATCTAAAGCCATTATTTCTCCCATTGTATGTATTCTCCTTACAAGGTATGTATACACCTATATATTTATAACTGATCTATACCACAATAAACTGGTGATGCGTTGGTGGCCAAAATGTGTTTTTTGGAGTTAATCATTTTCCTGAATTGTATCATATCTACTGCACATGAATAATTTTTTTTTTTTCCTGAGATATACTTTAAATTGGGTTTGATATGTGTTTACGCACATACAATGTTTACATTTGGATTACACATGTGCCCTCATCTTAATTGTTTTCATTGAGGTTGACTTTGCGACTCATTTTTTTTTTCACATTTGAGTTGACAGTGTGCCTTAACTTTGTTTTGCATTGGGGTTGACAGTGCACCTCCATTTATTTTGTTTTAGTTTACGGCTGACTGCATGTCCCCATTTAACGACCTTTATCCGAAGATTGATGGTATGACACCACCTTTATATTTCAGGTGTCTGCTCCTTTGGTGTTGAACATCTAAAGCCATTATGTCTGAGATTGTTTGTATGTATACTCCTTACAAGGTATGTTAACACCTATATATTTATAACTGATCTATGGCACAATAAACTGGTGATGCATTGGTGGCCAAAATGTGTTTTATTGCAGTGAAGAATTTTCCTGAATTGTTATAATATCCACTGCACATGAATAATTTCTTTTTTCCATTTTCCTCAGATATAGTTTACATTGGGTTTGAAATGTGTTTGCGCACATACAATGTTTACATTTTTATTACATGTGTGCCCTCATCTACAGTGTTTTCTTTGGGGTTGACTTTGTGACTCGTCTTATTTTGTTTTACATTGGAGTTGACTCTGTGCCTTAACTTTTTTTTACATTGGGGTTGACAGTGCACCTCCATTCATTTTGTTTTTAGTTTATAGATGACTGTGTGTCCCCATTTAACAGCCTTTATCCCATGATTTATGGTATGACAGGACCTTTATATTTCAGGTGTCTGCTCCTTCGGTGTTGAACATCTAAAGCCATTATTTCTCCCATTGTATGTATTCTCCTTACAAGGTATGTATACACCTATATATTTATAACTGATCTATACCACAATAAACTGGTGATGCGTTGGTGGCCAAAATGTGTTTTTTGGAGTTAATCATTTTCCTGAATTGTATCATATCTACTGCACATGAATAATTTTTTTTTTTTTCCTGAGATATACTTTAAATTGGGTTTGATATGTGTTTACGCACATACAATGTTTACATTTGGATTACACATGTGCCCTCATCTTAATTGTTTTCATTGAGGTTGACTTTGCGACTCATTTTTTTTTTCACATTTGAGTTGACAGTGTGCCTTAACTTTGTTTTGCATTGGGGTTGACAGTGCACCTCCATTTATTTTGTTTTAGTTTACGGCTGACTGCATGTCCCCATTTAACGACCTTTATCCGAAGATTGATGGTATGACACCACCTTTATATTTCAGGTGTCTGCTCCTTTGGTGTTGAACATCTAAAGCCATTATGTCTGAGATTGTTTGTATGTATACTCCTTACAAGGTATGTTAACATCTATATATTTATACTTGATCTGTACTACAATAAATTTGTTATGCATTTGTGTCTAAAATGTGTTTTATTGCAGTTAATCATTTTTCTGAATTGTTATAATATCCAGTGCACATGAATAATTTATTTTTCCATTTTCCTCAGATACACTTTACGTTGGGTTTGAAATGTGTTTGCACACATAGAATGTTTACATTTGAATTACATATGTGCCCTCATCTATATTGTTTTCATTTGGGTTGACTTTGTGACTCATCTTATTTTGTTTTACATTGGAGTTGACTCTGTGCCTTAACTTTATTTTACGTTGGGGTTGACAGTGCACCTCCATTTATTTTCTTTTTTGTTTATAGATGACTGTGTGTCCCCATTTAGTGGCCTTTATCCGAAGATTGATGGTATGACACCACCTTTATATTTCAGGTGTCTGCTCCTTCAGTGTTGAACATCTAAAGCTATTATTTCTCCCATTGTATGAATACTCCTTACAAGGTATGTTAACACCTATATATTTATAACTGATTTATATCACAATAAACTGGTGATGCGTTGGTGGCCAAAATGTGTTTTTTTTGCAGTTAATCATTTTCCTGAATTGTATGATATCTACTGCACATGAATAATTAATTTTTTCCATTTTCCTCAGATATACTTTACATAGGGTTTGATATGTGTTTATGCACATATAATATTTACATTTGGATTACATATGTGCCCTCATCTATATTGTTTTCATTCGCGTTGACTTTGTGACTCGTCTTAGTTTGTTTTACATTAGAGTTGACTCTGTGCCTTAACTTTATTTTACTTTGGGGTTGACAGTGCAGTTCCATTTATTTTGTTTTTAGTTTATAGATTACTCTGTGTCCCCATTTATGGCCTTTATCCCAAGATTGATGGTATGACACCACCTTTATATTTCAGGTGTCTGCTCCTTCAGTGTTGAACATCTAAAGCTATTATTTCTCCCATTGTATGTATTCTCCTTACAAGGTATGTTAACAGCTATACATTTATAACTGATTTATATCACAATAAACTGGTGATGCGTTGGTGGCCAAAATGTGTTTTTTTTGCAGTTAATCATTTTCCTGAATTGTATGATATCTACTGCACGTGAATAATTTATTTGTTCCTTTTTCCTGAGATATACTTTACATTGGGTTTGACATGTGTTTACGCACATACAATGTTTACATTTGGATTACATATGTGGCCTCATCTACTCCGTTTTCATTGCGGTTGACTTTGTGACTCGCCTTATTTTGTTTTACATTAGAGTTGACTCTGTGCCTTAACTTTATTTTACATTGGGGTTGACAGTGCACCTACATTTATTTTGTTTTTAGTTTATAGATGACTCTGTGTCCCCATTTATGGCCTTTATCCCAAGATTGATGGTATGACACCACCTTTATATTTCAGGTGTCTGCTCCTTCGGCATTGATCATCTAAAGCCGTTATTTCTCCCATTGTATGTATTCTCCTTACAAGGTATGTTAACACCTATATATTTATAACTGATCTATAGCACAATAAACTGGTGATGCATTGGTGGCCAAAATGTGTTTTATTGCAGTTAAGCATTTTCCTGAATTGTATAATATCTACTGCAGATGAATAATTAATTTTTTCCATTTTCCTCAGATATACTTTACATAGGGTTTGATATGTGTTTATGCACATATAATATTGACATTTTGGATTACATATGTGCCCTCATCCACATTGTTTTCATTCGGGTTGACTTTGTGACTCCTCTTATTTTGTTTTACATTGGAGTTGACTGTGTGCCTTAACTTTATTTTACATTGGGGTTGACAGTGCACCTCCATTTATTTTCTTTTTAGTTTATAGATGACTGTGTGTCCCCATTTAGTGGCCTTTATCCCAAGATTGATGGTATGACACCACCTTTATATTTCAGGTGTCTGCTCCTTCAGTGTTGAACATCTAAAGCCATTATTTCTCCCATTGTTTGTATGAATACTCCTTACACGGTATGTTAACACCTATACATTTATACTTGATCTGTACTACAATAAACTGGTGATGCATTTGTGGCCAAAATGTGTTTTATTTCAATTATGCATTCTACTGAATTGTTAAAATATCCACTGCACATGAACAATTTATTTTTTCCATTTTTCTCATATACTTTACATTGGGTTTGAAATGTGTTTACTCATATGCAATGTTTACATTTGGATTACATATGTGCCCTCATCTACATTGTTTTCATTGCGGTTGACTTTGTGACTCATTTTTTTTTTCACATTTGAGTTGACAGTGTGCCTTAACCTTGTTTTGCATTGGGGTTGACAGTGCACCTCCATTTATTTTGTTTTAGTTTACGGCTGACTGCATGTCCCCATTTAACGACCTTTATCCGAAGATTGATGGTATGACACCACCTTTATATTTCAGGTGTCTGCTCCTTTGGTGTTGAACATCTAAAGCCATTATGTCTGAGATTGTTTGTATGTATGCTCCTTACAAGGTATGTTAACACCTATATATTTATAACTGATCTATAGCACAATAAACTGGTGATGCATTGGTGGCCAAAATGTGTTTTATTGCAGTGAAGAATTTTCCTGAATTGTTATAATATCCACTGCACATGAATAATTTCTTTTTTCCATTTTCCTCAGATATAGTTTACATTGGGTTTGAAATGTGTTTGCGCACATACAATGTTTACATTTTTATTACATGTGTGCCCTCATCTACAGTGTTTTCTTTGGGGTTGACTTTGTGACTCGTCTTATTTTGTTTTACATTGGAGTTGACTCTGTGCCTTAACTTTTTTTTACATTGGGGTTGACAGTGCACCTCCATTCATTTTGTTTTTAGTTTATAGATGACTGTGTGTCCCCATTTAACAGCCTTTATCCCATGATTTATGGTATGACAGGACCTTTATATTTCAGGTGTCTGCTCCTTCGGTGTTGAACATCTAAAGCCATTATTTCTCCCATTGTATGTATTCTCCTTACAAGGTATGTATACACCTATATATTTATAACTGATCTATACCACAATAAACTGGTGATGCGTTGGTGGCCAAAATGTGTTTTTTTGGAGTTAATCATTTTCCTGAATTGTATCATATCTACTGCACATGAATAATTTTTTTTTTTTTTTCCTGAGATATACTTTAAATTGGGTTTGATATGTGTTTACGCACATACAATGTTTACATTTGGATTACACATGTGGCCTCATCTTAATTGTTTTCATTGAGGTTGACTTTGCGACTCATTTTTTTTTCACATTTGAGTTGACAGTGTGCCTTAACTTTGTTTTGCATTGGGGTTGACAGTGCACCTCCATTTATTTTGTTTTAGTTTACGGCTGACTGCATGTCCCCATTTAACGACCTTTATCCGAAGATTGATGGTATGACACCACCTTTATATTTCAGGTGTCTGCTCCTTTGGTGTTGAACATCTAAAGCCATTATGTCTGAGATTGTTTGTATGTATACCCCTTACAAGGTATGTTAACACCTATATATTTATACTTGATCTGTACTACAATAAATTTGTTATGCATTTGTGTCTAAAATGTGTTTTATTGCAGTTAATCATTTTTCTGAATTGTTATAATATCCAGTGCACATGAATAATTTATTTTTCCATTTTCCTCAGATATACTTTACATAGGGTTTGATATGTGTTTATGCACATATAATATTTACATTTGGATTACATATGTGCCCTCATCTATATTGTTTTCATTCGGGTTGACTTTGTGACTTGTCTTAGTTTGTTTTACATTAGAGTTGACTCTGTGTCTTAACTTTATTTTACATTGGGGTTGACAGTGCAGTTCCATTTATTTTGTTTTTAGTTTAAAGATTACTCTGTGTCCCCATTTATGGCCTTTATCCCAAGATTGATGGTATGACACCACCTTTATATTTCAGGTGTCTGCTCCTTCAGTGTTGAACATCTAAAGCTATTATTTCTCCCATCGTATGTATTCTCCTTACAAGGTATGTTAACAGCTATATATTTATAACTGATTTATATCACAATAAACTGGTGATGCATTGGTGGCCAAAATGTGTTTTTTTTTGCAGTTAATCATTTTCCTGAATTGTATGATATCTACTGCACATGAATAATTAATTTTTTCCATTTTCCTCAGATATACTTTACATAGGGTTTGATACGTGTTTATGCACATATAATATTTACATTTGGATTACATATGTGCCCTCATCTATATTGTTTTCATTCGGGTTGACTTTGTGACTTGTCTTAGTTTGTTTTACATTAGAGTTGACTCTGTGCCTTAACTTTATTTTACATTGGGGTTGACAGTGCAGTTCCATTTATTTTGTTTTTAGTTTTAGATTACTCTGTGTCCCCATTTATGGCCTTTATCCCAAGATTGATGGTATGACACCACCTTTATATTTCAGGTGTCTGCTCCTTCAGTGTTGAACATCTAAAGCTATTTATTTCTCCCATCGTATGTATTCTCCTTACAAGGTATGTTAACAGCTATATATTTATAACTGATTTATATCACAATAAACTGGTGATGCATTGGTGGCCAAAATGTGTTTTTTTTGCAGTTAATCATTTTCCTGAATTGTATGATATCTACTGCACATGAATAATTTATTTGTTCCTTTTTCCTGAGATATACTTTACATTGGGTTTGACATGTGTTTACGCACATACAATGTTTACATTTGGATTACATATGTGGACTCATCTACTCTGTTTTCATTGCGGTTGACTTTGTGACTCACCTTATTTTGTTTTACATTGGAGTTGAGTCTGTGCCTTAACTTTATTTTACATTGGGGTTGACAGTGCACCTACATTTATTTTGTTTTTAGTTTATAGATGACTCTGTGTCCCCATTTATGGCCTTTATCCCAAGATTGATGGTATGACACCACCTTTATATTTCAGGTGTCTGCTCCTTCGGCATTGATCATCTAAAGCCGTTATTTCTCCCATTGTATGTATTCTCCTTACAAGGTATGTTAACACCTATATATTTATAACTGATCTATAGCACAATAAACTGGTGATGCATTGATGGCCAAAATGTGTTTTATTGGAGTTAACCATTTTCCTGAATTGTATAATATCTACTGCAGATGAATAATTAATTTTTTCCATTTTCCTCAGATATACTTTACATTGGGTTTGATATGTGTTTATGCACATATAATATTTACATTTTGGATTACATATGTGCCCTCATCTACATTGTTTTCATTCGGGTTGACTTTGTGACTCGTCTTATTTTGTTTTACATTGGAGTTGACTGTGTGCCTTAACTTTATTTTACATTGGGGTTGACAGTGCACCTCCATTTATTTTCTTTTTAGTTTATAGATGACTGTGTGTCCCCATTTAGTGGCCTTTATCCCAAGATTGATGGTATGACACCACCTTTATATTTCAGGTGTCTGCTCCTTCAGTGTTGAATATCTAAAGCCATTATTTCTCCCATTGTTTGTATGAATACTCCTTACACGGTATGTTAACACCTATATATTTATACTTGATCTGTACTACAATAAACTGGTGATGCATTTGTGGCCAAAATGTGTTTTATTTCAATTATGCATTCTGCTGAATTGTTAAAATATCCACTGCACATGAACAATTTATTTTTTCCATTTTTCTCAGATATACTTTACATTGGGTTTGAAATGTGTTTACGCATATGCAATGTTTACATTTGGATTACATATGTGCCCTCATCTACATTGTTTTCATTGCGGTTGACTTTGTGACTCGTCTTATTTTGTTTTACATTGGAGTTGACTGTGTGCCTTAACTTTATTTTACATTGGGGTTGACAGTGCACCTCCATTTATTTTCTTTTTAGTTTATAGATGACTGTGTGTCCCCATTTAATGACCTTTATCCCAAGATTGATGGTATGACACCACCTTTATATTTCAGGTGTCTGCTCCTTCAGTGTTGAACATCTAAAGCCATTATTTCTCCCATTGTTTGTATGAATACTCCTTACACGGTATGTTAACACCTATATATTTATACTTGATCTGTACTACAATAAACTGGTGATGCATTGGTGGCCAAAATGTGTTTTTATTTCAATTATGCATTCTGCTGAATTGTTAAAATATCCACTGCACATGAACAATTTATTTTTTCCATTTTTCTCAGATATACTTTACATTGGGTTTGAAATGTGTTTATGCATATGCAATGTTTACATTTGGATTACATATGTGCCCTCATCTACATTGTTTTCATTGCGGTTGACTTTGTGACTCATTTTTTTTTTCACATTTGAGTTGACAGTGTGCCTTAACCTTGTTTTGCATTGGGGTTGACAGTGCACCTCCATTTATTTTGTTTTAGTTTACGGCTGACTGCATGTCCCCATTTAACGACCTTTATCCGAAGATTGATGGTATGACACCACCTTTATATTTCAGGTGTCTGCTCCTTTGGTGTTGAACATCTAAAGCCATTATGTCTGAGATTGTTTGTATGTATACTCCTTACAAGGTATGTTAACACCTATATATTTATAACTGATCTATAGCACAATAAACTGGTGATGCATTGGTGGCCAAAATGTGTTTTATTGCAGTGAAGAATTTTCCTGAATTGTTATAATATCCACTGCACATGAATAATTTCTTTTTTCCATTTTCCTCAGATATAGTTTACATTGGGTTTGAAATGTGTTTGCGCACATACAATGTTTACATTTTTATTACATGTGTGCCCTCATCTACAGTGTTTTCTTTGGGGTTGACTTTGTGACTCGTCTTATTTTGTTTTACATTGGAGTTGACACTGTGCCTTAACTTTATTTTACATTGGGGTTGACAGTGCACCTCCATTCATTTTGTTTTTAGTTTATAGATGACTGTGTGTCCCCATTTAACAGCCTTTATCCCATGATTTATGGTATGACAGGACCTTTATATTTCAGGTGTCTGCTCCTTCGGTGTTGAACATCTAAAGCCATTATTTCTCCCATTGTATGTATTCTCCTTACATGGTATGTTAACAGCTATATATTTATAACTGATCTATACCACAATAAACTGGTGATGCGTTGGTGGCCAAAATGTGTTTTTTTGGAGTTAATCATTTTCCTGAATTGTATCATATCTACTGCACATGAATAATTTTTTTTTTTTTTTCCTGAGATATACTTTAAATTGGGTTTGAAATGTGTTTACACATATACAATGTTTACATTTGGATTACACATGTGCCCTCATCTTAATTGTTTTCATTGAGGTTGACTTTGCGACTCATTTTTTTTTTCACATTTGAGTTGACAGTGTGCCTTAACTTTGTTTTGCATTGGGGTTGACAGTGCACCTCCATTTATTTTGTTTTAGTTTACGGCTGACTGCATGTCCCCATTTAACGACCTTTATCCGAAGATTGATGGTATGACACCACCTTTATATTTCAGGTGTCTGCTCCTTTGGTGTTGAACATCAAAAGCCATTATGTCTGAGATTGTTTGTATGTATACTCCTTACAAGGTATGTTAACACCTATATATTTATACTTGATCAGTACTACAATCAAGGACTAGGTACTACAAGGGTCAAATTTGGCCCAATCACCAAAAAGGCTGTAAGTTTGTATAAAGACTTTTTAGGATGCATTTTGTTCAGAATAATAAAAATTTTGTTGAATTTAATTAAATTATGTATGCTGGAGGCACCAAAAGTTTACCTACATAAAATGACGTTACTTCTGGTTCCATGATGTTTTTGTGATGTTAATGACGTCATGCATGCAAGTTTTAATTTTTCAATACTTACATTTTATATATATATATATATATATATATATATATATGCAAATCACGGGCACTAAAGAACTTTGACAAATGACCTCTGCAAATATCAACAAAACAACCATAAGAAAAAATATATATTCAACTTCACTGCTTTAATTCTTTTTTTTTTTGTACCCCAAATGGATCGCTATATGTTTTCTGTTCATCTTTACAGAACACACTTACTTGAAGATGCTGTGAAGTACTACGTGTATATAACATTATCATCACTGGAAAAAAATCATTTTAATATGCTCCAAAACTTAATTTTTTTAATTGACATGAACCCTATAGAAAATCATTGAAGTGAAAGATACTCTGTAATACAGACATACACTGTGATAAAGACACACATTGTGATTAAGTCATACACTGTGATATAGACGTACACTGTGATAAATACATACACTAATATATAGACATACACTAATAAAGACATACACTGTGATATGGACATACACTGTGATAAAGACATACACTGTGATATATTAGCATACACAGTGATATATACATACACTGTGATAAAGACATGCACTGAGATAAAGACATACACTGTGTTAAGAAGGAGAAAGAGAAGAATAGAAATTGTCATTTGTCAATTGCAAACAGAGAAATCGGTTATCCGAATAATGATTCACCTAAGATGTTCATCATGCAAGTGTATCACGATGGTAGCCTAGCACATGCTACTTTATACAGAACCAATTCACAATTGACTTTGAGAGTTGGCACAATAAAGTGTAGAGTATGTATTTGAGAAAACAAAATTACGATAAAAAACAGCTACTTAAACACATTGCATGTTAACAATCTTTGCAAAGCTAGTTTCCAGATCACTAAGTGCATTCAATAACACTTTTATTCCAGAATGCCAGTACTTAAATGAAAACTTAACTATCCACAATGGACACTTTGGATCAATTAGAGAGAAAGAAAATCATTTCACTAAGTAATGATAGACAAAAGAAAACACACTCGCAATATTATTAGTTTCAAATTGGTTTTGGTTTGGGGAATGTCGCTTCAGCAGATTTTCAAACATTATCCACCATTGCCCCGAAAAACAAACATATGGTGTGACATTTACAAGCGTAATGTATGGTAAGAATAATATTGACATCAGGCCCTTTGTCGATAACAATTTCAATACAAATGAGCTAACAACATAGCAGATATGTGAGTATTTCACCATACATTTATCATCACAAAAAATCGAAATGTTGTGCATCGTCACTGTATGTTTAAAAGAACTAATTATGTACACATGTATAACTAGAATACATACAGTATATAACTTGACTGGAATGTACAACACAATACTATTAAATTATCCGTATAGTTATTATTCTAAGTTTTAATAAAAGTATTAAGCAAGCAAATGCATGTTCTTATAATGATCTGTTCACAAAGAATTTTGTGTCCAATTACTTGGTCCAAAACAGTATGTACTTAGATCATTCAAAACGATATACATTATTAAAACTACAGAGAAATCTGATATAACATTATTGACTGTTTTTTTTTTAACCTGGACTAATTACTTCACAAGCAACTTTTAACGTATTTAAATGATTTATTACTCTTCGATGTCAGCTGTATCATCATCATCACCACCGTTATTATCATCGTCATCATCATCATCATCATCATCAATCAACTGAGGTTCAGGAAGGTCTTGCGCATCATTCAAATAAGAACTCCAGTCAGACATTGAATTAAAAGGTGCATTTTGATGACGTGCATATCCAAGGTACCAAATGACGGCTGCTATGTGCGCACACATACCAACAACACGGGCTCCGGCTCGACACTGGCAGTACCAACCTCTGACTGAATATTGATCATAATCAAGCCAGAGTTTGTACGCTCTACTGGACACATGCCGGCTCTGAATTTTGGCCATTAGAAGTCCATTCTGGTCTTTATGCACTAATAAATCATAACCTCCATCCTCACTAAGGTGCTCACGGGTGTAAGATTTTGCTAACTTCAGTTGGTATACTCCAAAAGTCATATTTCGCAAGTCTTCCTCATCAAGCCTTGGAAAGTCAGGAATTATGGTATCTGAGGCATCTATATTTTCCCAAGGATTTCTCTTCTAGCTCATTTCACGGAATGAACACTGATATTAAAGACTGTTGATAGCAGTTTATTTGACATACCTGAGCGAAGTTTTGTCAAAAGGATGCCTATGCATGTTCCGTAGGATCTGATTTTTGAATCTCGTAGACTTTGTACATGACTACAAATGTCCTCGAATGAGGACTTGTCAATCCCGAGTAGATTGTAATAATCAGCGTCCGTCATAGATGTTGACAAGTCAAAATCAATCAGTCTGCTTTTATTCTCAAGGACAAAGTTTCTAATACTTTCTATCAGCTTGACAATGTCTGTCCTGTTCAAACAGGTTTCAGATCTCAAGTCTGAAATACGTTCAAATGCTCCGTCTTTAAATCTGTCATCCTCAATATGACCAGGATAACATCTTGCACCAGCTGTAATGATTATATTTCTATCAATAAACGTGTGATACCTGACTGAAGCTGGAACTACAATAAATTTTGGCCCTCTACGTTTGCATATGCAGCAGGATGAATGAGATGAACCCATAACAGAAGACAGGGGCAAGGTTATGTTCTTTGGAGAATCAACATCAGCTTTGTGTTTCTTTTCTGGTGGATTGTAAATAAGATCTACATTATCGTCATTGGGTTGAGCTGTTTCATGAAAAGACGCTCCTCTATGTCTGTAGTACTTGCTTCTACATTTAACACAAGTCACATCCGTTTCTTTTACATTTATCAGGAAAGTTCTTAGCATAAACTTTCGAATCTCTTTGTTTCTTGGACCACTAAGGTCTCTTCTTTCTTTGGGCGTAGTTCGTTTTGAGCAGACAATAAATGGGTAATTTCTGGGTTCATATAATCTGAAGGAAAATGACCAAATGTTAGTACTAATGGTGGTGCACGATAAAGGACGTGACATGTATGTTTTTGTAATTAGTGATATTTTTCTTATTCAATTGATATTTGAGTCCTAAATGTTATATATTCATTTGAATATTCAGTTAGATAAATAATTAGTGATATGAAATGCATTTAGAGACTGCATTGCAGTCTATATACTTTTTTCTAGCACATGTCCTTGCAAAAAGATGTCATTTTTAAAAATATTTTACCAATGAGGCAATTAATTTGTGATGTAACAAATAATGAACTTTCTTCTTCAAGTACCTGCTTTTAGAGTCAGCCATCTTTTCCTGCATCACATAATCTCCTTACTTCTAATCTTTGTCACTACATCTTCAAATTAAATGCTGAAGAATAAAACATATAACGACACTGAGTATGATACTATGTACAATTAGTCTTTTTTTTTTTTTGCAAAAACAAAAAAATCAGTGGTGACTAATGAGATTGTTTTTATAATCATCAGGAAAATACATTACATGTTAATATCTTAACTTAGTGGTACAATTCTTTTAAAAAAGAAATAATTGGCAACCATTAAGATTTTTTCATATAAATCTTGAAAATAAATTTATTACTGATTACTATCTGTACTAAGTTGAAATGAGAAGAAAAAAAAAAAGTCTTACTTTACTGGGAATCGAACACTGGTCGGCTGAGTATACAAGCGGACATTATACCATTGCACCACGAAACCATGTGTAATTATATGAGCTATATAAATCTTCTTGTACATTGTAGCAACCCCAAGTATTATCTTTCTACTAAATATTTCTGGTCTTTAGCAGACTGTTTATATAAGATATGGTTTTGTAATTGTTTGCAAATCAGTATAAATACTATTTTCATAGCGCTTTTCCTCACTAACCCTTCCAGTTATAAAGATAGTGAGTTTGGAACTAGAGTCCCCTATAGAAACTGGTACCAGTTACCGCACGATCTGGATTCACATGGATTATTTTGGTAAATTGCTGAGACAAAATGTACCTTATATTGAATGTTAATTATTTATTCTGCCAATTCAAATTGTACTACACTGAGTGTTCAATAAGTGATGAACGTGAGGTAGGCCTGACTGGTTCCGTACGGAAACTGCTTCAGACAATCTATGCATATGTGAGTCAATCGCTTTCTAAGATTGTAATTTTATTTACCAAAAATTTTAAAACGAATTAACAACAGTTTCACAGTATTTCATAGCACTGTATATAATGTTCTTATAGAGAAATATTTGTCCAAAATACCAGTCTGATACAAATATTTTATAAACCAAGCTGGATTGTCTACATCGTCATAAAACACGTCGTCTGCAAATGAACACCGCCTGGAAATATTTCAACTGTGAATATTTTCCATGATTTCTAAAGAATATGTGTGTCTGATAAAGTATAACTGCATTTAATTTCATACTTTACTCATTTATTGTGGCATAATATTTGTAAAATGAAATTTACATACCTTGTAAACTGCTGCTGCGATAAAAGCATCACTGTTGCCTGCCATAGAATCTAACCATTTTCTTTAAAATTACCGTATCCCACATGAGTGAAAGAAAATAAAATTTTCTGAGATTACAATTTATCTAATAAGGGAAATGTATTGAAAGTTTCCCGTTGTTTCATGACTGCGGGAATAGTTAAATTTGTATAAATACATTATAGTCAGATGAATTTTTCACATTTTCCGCATTATACACCTCACGCGTGGCTGCCGATGACGTCATCGCACGCGATAAATATGAAAAATATAACGTATTATTAACGACAAATGTATGTCTATACAAAATAAATAAAACAGCCTTTAAAATAAAGAAAATAAATTTTGGACATTTTCTGAGGCCATTACTGTGATCTATAGTCCCTAGTCCTTTGTTATGCATTTGTGTCTAAAATGTGTTTTATTGCAGTTAATCATTTTTCTGAATTGTTATAATATCCAGTGCACATGAATAATTTATTTTTCCATTTTCCTCAGATACACTTTACGTTGGGTTTGAAATGTGTTTGCACACATAGAATGTTTACATTTGAATTACATATGTGCCCTCATCTACATTGTTTTCATTTGGGTTGACTTTGTGACTCATCTTTGCTTTACATTGGAGTTGACTCTGTGCCTTAACTTTATTTTACGTCGGGGTTGACAGTGCACCTCCATTTATTTTGTTTTTTGTTTATAGATGACTGTGTGTCCCCATTTAGTGGCCTTTATCCCAAGATTGATGGTATGACACCACCTTTATATTTCAGGTGTCTGCTCCTTCAGTGTTGAACATCTAAAGCTATTATTTCTCCCATTGTATGTATTCTCCTTACAAGGTATGTTAACACCAATATATTTATAACTGATTTATACCACAATAAACTGGTGATGCGTTGGTGGCCAAAATGTGTTTTTTTTGCAGTTAATCATTTTCCTGAATTGTATCATATCTACTGCACATGAATAATTTATTTGTTCCTTTTTCCTGAGATATACTTTACATTGGGTTTGACATGTGTTTACGCACATATACAATGTTTACATTTGGATTACATATGTGGCCTCATCTACTGTTTTCATTGTGGTTGACTTTGTGACTCACCTTATTTTGTTTTACATTGGAGTTGACTCTGTGCCTTAACTTTATTTTACATTGGGGTTGACAGTGCACCTACATTTATTTTGTTTTTAGTTTATAGATGACTCTGTGTCCCCATTTATGGCCTTTATCCCAAGATTGATGGTATGACACCACCTTTATATTTCAGGTGTCTGCTCCTTCGGCATTGATCATCTAAAGCCTTTTTTTCTCCCATTGTATGTATTCTCCTTACAAGGTATGTTAACACCTATATATTTATAACTGATCTATAGCACAATAAACTGGTGATGCATTGGTGGGCAAAATGTGTTATATTGCAGTTAACCATTTTCCTGAATTGTATAATATCTACTGCAGATGAATAATTAATTTTTTCCATTTTCCTCAGATATAGTTTACATTGGGTTTGATATGTGTTTATGCACATATAATATTTACATTTTGGATTACATATGTGCCCTCATCTACATTGTTTTCATTGGGGTTGACTTTGTGACTTGTCTTATTTTGTTTTACATTGGAGTTGACTGTGTGCCTTAACTTTATTTTACATTGGGGTTGACAGTGCACCTCCATTTATTTTGTTTTTAGTTTATAGATGACTGTGTGTCCCCATTTAGTGGCCTTTATCCCAAGATTGATGGTATGACACCACCTTTATATTTCAGGTGTCTGCTCCTTCAGTGTTGAACATCTAAAGCCATTATTTCTCCCATTGTTTGTATGAATACTCCTTACACGGTATGTTAACACCTATATATTTATACTTGATCTGTACTACAATAAACTGGTGATGCATTTGTGGCCAAAATGTGTTTTATTTCAATTATGCATTCTACTGAATTGTTAAAATATCCACTGCACATGAACAATTTATTTTTTCCATTTTTCTCAGATATACTTTACATTGGGTTTGAAATGTGTTTACGCATATGCAATGTTTACATTTGGATTACATATGTGCCCTCATCTACATTGTTTTCATTGCGGTTGACTTTGTGACTCATTTTTTTTTTCACATTTGAGTTGACGGTGTGCCTTAACCTTATTTTGCATTGGGGTTGACAGTGCACCTCCATTTATTTTGTTTTAGTTTACGGCTGACTGCATGTCCCCATTTAATGACCTTTATCCCAAGATTGATGGTATGACACCACCTTTATATTTCAGGTGTCTGCTCCTTTGGTGTTGAACATCTAAAGCCATTATGTCTGAGATTGTTTGTATGTATACTCCTTACAAGGTATGTTAACACCTATATATTTATAACTGATCTATAGCACAATAAACTGGTGATGCATTGGTGGCCAAAATGTGTTTTATTGCAGTGAAGAATTTTCCTGAATTGTTATAATATCCACTGCACATGAATAATTTCTTTTTTCCATTTTCCTCAGATATAGTTTACATTGGGTTTGAAATGTGTTTGCGCACATACAATGTTTACATTTTTATTACATGTGTGCCCTCATCTACAGTGTTTTCTTTGGGGTTGACTTTGTGACTCGTCTTATTTTGTTTTACATTGGAGTTGACTCTGTGCCTTAACTTTATTTTACATTGGGGTTGACAGTGCACCTCCATTCATTTTGTTTTTAGTTTATAGATGACTGTGTGTCCCCATTTAACAGCCTTTATCCCATGATTTATGGTATGACAGGACCTTTATATTTCAGGTGTCTGCTCCTTCGGTGTTGAACATCTAAAGCCATTATTTCTCCCATTGTATGTATTCTCCTTACAAGGTATGTATACACCTATATATTTATAACTGATCTATACCACAATAAACTGGTGATGCGTTGGTGGCCAAAATGTGTTTTTTTGGAGTTAATCATTTTCCTGAATTGTATCATATCTACTGCACATGAATAATTTTTTTTTTTTTTCCTGAGATATACTTTAAATTGGGTTTGATATGTGTTTACGCACATACAATGTTTACATTTGGATTACACATGTGCCCTCATCTTAATTGTTTTCATTGAGGTTGACTTTACGACTCATTTTTTTTTTCACATTTGAGTTGACAGTGTGCCTTAACTTTGTTTTGCATTGGGGTTGACAGTGCACCTCCATTTATTTTGTTTTAGTTTACGGCTGACTGCATGTCCCCATTTAACGACCTTTATCCGAAGATTGATGGTATGACACCACCTTTATATTTCAGGTGTCTGCTCCTTTGGTGTTGAACATCTAAAGCCATTATGTCTGAGATTGTTTGTATGTATACTCCTTACAAGGTATGTTAACACCTATATATTTATACTTGATCTGTACTACAATGAATTTGTTATGCATTTGTGTCTAAAATGTGTTTTATTGCAGTTAATCATTTTTCTGAATTGTTATAATATCCAGTGCACATGAATAATTAATTTTCCATTTTCCTCTGATACACTTTACGTTGGGTTTGAAATGTGTTTGCACACATAGAATGTTTACATTTGAATTACATATGTGCCCTCATCTACATTGTTTTCATTTGGGTTGACTTTGTGACTCATCTTATTTTGTTTTACATTGGAGTTGACTCTGTGCCTTAACTTTATTTTACGTTGGGGTTGACAGTGCACCTCCATTTATTTTGTTTTTTGTTTATAGATGACGGTGTGTCCCCATTTAGTGGCCTTTATCCGAAGATTGATGGTATGACACCACCTTTATATTTCAGGTGTCTGCTCCTTCAGTGTTGAACATCTAAAGCTATTATTTCTCCCATTGTATGTATTCTCCTTACACGGTATGTTAACACCTATATATTTATAACTGATTTATATCACAATAAACTGGTGATGCGTTGGTGGCCAAAATGTGTTTTTTTTGCAGTTAATCATTTTCCTGAATTGTATGATATCTACTGCACATGAATAATTAATTTTTTCCATTTTCCTCAGATATACTTTACATTGGGTTTGATATGTGTTTATGCACATATAATATTTACATTTGGATTACATATGTGCCCTCATCTATATTGTTTTCATTCGGGTTGACTTTGTGACTCGTCTTAGTTTGTTTTACATTAGAGTTGACTCTGTGCCTTAACTTTATTTTACATTGGGGTTGACAGTGCAGTTCCATTTATTTTGTTTTTAGTTTATAGATTACTCTGTGTCCCCATTTATGGCCTTTATCCCAAGATTGATGGTATGACACCACCTTTATATTTCAGGTGTCTGCTCCTTCGGTGTTGAACATCTAAAGCCATTATTTCTCCCATTGTATGTATTCTCCTTACAAGGTATGTTAACACCTATATATTTATAACTGATTTATACCACAATAAACTGGTGATGTGCTGGTGGCCAAAATGTGTTTCTTTGCTGTTAATCATTTTCCTGAATTGTATCATATCTACTGCACATGAATAATTTATTTGTTCCTTTTTCCTGAGATATACTTTACATTGGGTTTGAAATGTGTTTATGCACATACAATGTTTCCATTTGGATTACATATGTGCCCTCATCTACATTGTCTTCATTGAGGTTTAACTTGTGACTCCTCTTATTTTGTTTTACATTGGAGTTGACTGTGTGCCTTAACTTTATTTTACATTGGGGTTGACAGTGCACTTCCATTTATTTTGTTTTTAGTTGATAGATGTCTGTGTGTCCCCATTTAACTGCCTTTATCCCAAGATTGATTGTATCACCCAACCTTTATGTTTCAGGTGTCTGCTCCTTCGGTGTTGAACATCTAAAGCCATTATTTCTGCCATTGTTTGTATGTATACTCCTTACAACGTATATTAACACCTATATATTTATAACTGATCTATAGCACAATAAACTGGTTATGCATTGGTGGCCAAAATGTGTTTTATTGCAGTTAAGCATTTTCCTGAATTGTTATAATATCCACTGCACATGAATAATTTATTTTTTCAATTTTTCTCAGATATACTTTACATTGGGTTTGATATGTGTTTACTCACATATAATGTTTACATTTGGATTACATGTGTGCCCTCATCTACGTTGTTTTCATTGGGGTTAACTTTGTGACTCATCTTATTTTGTTTTACATTGTAGTTGACTTTGTGCCTTAACTTTATTTTACATTGGGGTTGACAGTGCACCTCCATTTATTTTGTTTTAGTTTATGGCTGTCTGTGTGTCCCCATTTAACGGCCTTTGTCCCAAGATTGATGGAATGACACCAGCTTTATATTTCAGGTGTCTGCTCCTTCAGTGTTGAGCATCTAAAACCATTATTTCTGCCATTGTTTGTATGTATACTCCTTACAACGTATGTTAACACCTATATATTTATAACTGATCTATAGCACAATAAACTGGTTATCCATTGGTGGCCAAAATGTGTTTTATTGCAGTTAAGCATTTTCCTGAATTGTTATAATATCCACTGCACATGAATAATTTATTTTTTCAATTTTTCTCAGATATACTTTACATTGGGTTTGATATGTGTTTACTCACATACAATGTTTACATTTGGATTACATGTGTGCCCTCATCTACGTTGTTTTCATTGGGGTTAACTTTGTGACTCATCTTATTTTGTTTTACATTGGAGTTGACTGTGTGCCTTAACTTTATTTTACATTGGGGTTGACAGTGCACCTCCATTTATTTTGTTTTAGTTTATGGCTGTCTGTGTGTCCCCATTTAACGGCCTTTGTCCCAAGATTGATGGAATGACACCAGCTTTATATTTCAGGTGTCTGCTCCTTCAGTGTTGAACATCTAAAGCCATTATTTCTGCCATTGTTTGTATGTATACTCCTTACAAGGTATGTTAACACCTATATATTTATAACTGATGTATATCACAATAAACTGGTGATGCATTGGTGGCCAAAATGTGTTTTTTTGCAGTTAATCATATTTCTGGATTGTTATAATATCCACTGTTCATGTATAATTTATTTTTTCCATTTTCCTCAGATATACTTTACATTGGGTTTGTAATTTGTTTACACACATACAATGTTTACATTTTTATTACATATGTTCCCTCAACAATATTGTTTTCATTGGGGTTCACTTTGTGTCTCATCTTAGTTTCTTTTACATTTGAGTTGACTGTGTGCCTCAACTGTGTTTTACATTTGGTTGACAGTGCACCTCCATTTATTTTGTTTTTAATTGATAGCTGACTGTGTGTCCCCATTTAACTGCCTTTATCCCAAGATTGATGGTGCTACACCACCTTTATATTTCAGGTGTCTGCTCCTGCGGTGTTGAACATCTAAAGCCATTATTTCTAACATTGTATGTATTCTCCTTACAAGGTATGTTAACACCTATATATTTATAACTGATCTAACCACAATGAACTGGTGATGCATTGGTGGCCAAAATGTGTTTATTTGCAGTTAATCATTTTCCTGAATTGTTATAATAATAACTGCACATGAATAATTTATTTTTTCCATTTTCTGCAGATATACTTTTCATTGGGTTTGAAATGTGTTTATGCACATAACAATGTTTACATTTGGATTATATATGTGCCCTCATCTACATTGTTTTCATTGGGGTTGACTTTGTGGCTCATCTTATTTTGTTTTACATTGGAGTTGACTGTGTGCCTTAACTTTATTTTACACTGGGGTTGACAGTGCACCTCCATTTATTTTGTTTTTTTTTAATTTATAGCTCATTGTGTGTCCGCATTTAACTGCCTTTATCCCAACATTGATGGTACAACGCCACCTTTATATTTCAGTTATCTGCTCCTTCGGTGTTGAACACATAAAGCCATTTTGTCTAACATTGTTTGTATGTAGACTTCTTACAAGGTAAGTTAACTCCTATATATTTATAACTGATCTATAGCACAATAAACTGGTGATGCATTGGTGGCCAAAATGTGTTTTATTGCAGTTTTCTGAATTGTTATAATATCCACTGCACATGAATAATTTATTTTTTCCATTTTCTTTATATACTTTACAGTGGGTTTCTATATGTACTCCTTACAAGGTAAGTTAGTTTCACAACTGATCTATACCACAATATACTGGTGATGCATTGGAGGCCAAAAGGTGTTATAATATCCACCGCAGATGAATAATTTATTTTTTTCCATTTTCCTCTGATATGCTTTACATTATATTTGATATGCCTTGTCTTGTGCATTGCCTTATTACACCTGGTCTGGCTGTTTTTGCCTTGCCTCATGGGTGCATTTGACAGTAAAAATATTACCCAATTTATGTTGGATTTTAATAATATATTTATTGATATGTTTAAAATACATGGTACATTATAATATTTGTGTTACAAGAAAAATGTACATTTATCTTTTTCCCTCCCCCCTGCCCCATTTCAATCCTATGGTCAGATTGAAATGGGACACATGATGAAGGTTTATCTTTTCCTAAAATTATAATTGTTGTTAATACATATTTCCTCTCCATTTATTTGCCCCAATGATTGCATAGTTTTTATAGTTAAAAATGTATATTTCTTAGGTAGATAGAAGCTGAAAGGTCAAAGTCACAATGACTGATAAAATAAAAATATCTTCTGTACTGTAACTCAAATTCTGTATCATGTACAGTTACCAAACTTTGTGGATTGCACTTGATATAATAAAGAATGATACCGGTATTCATTTTTGGAGTCAAAAGGTGACAAGTGAATGTCATGGTACATTATAATATTTGTGTTACAAGAAAAATGTACATTTCTCTTTTTCCCTCCCCCCACCCATTTCAGTCCTATTGTCAGATTGAAATGGGACACATGATGAAGGTTTATCTTTTCCTAAAATTATAATTGTTGTTGGCTTCTGCACTATAATGCAGATTCTGTATCATCTACAGTTACTAAACTTTGTGGATTGCACTTGATATAAGAAAGAATGCAATTCATTTTTGGAGTCAAAAGGTGAAAAGTCAATGTCACTGTGACTGATATAATATAGAACTGGTTCGTTTTATACATAATAGCATAAGTTCTTTATATGACATACCTCAACCATAAATTGTGGATGGCTTGCACTTAGGGTAGGGAAGAAAGCTATTGATTTTAGGGTTAAAACATCAAAAGTCAAGGTCACTGACTGAAGGAAGAAAAATCGATTCCGCACAATAACAGTAGTTATGCACCACAGACCTGGACCAAACTTTGTGGATGGCTTGCAGTTATGGTAAGAAAGACGATTATGAACTCTGGGGTAAAAAGGGCAAATATCAAGGTCACAATAAAAAGAAAAGAATGGTTTATGCGAACAAATATGTTATCTACATAGGAGATTATTAAACATTGGGCAGACATCTAAATGTGCCAATTGCAGCACACTTTAATTTATCCATGATAAAATAATAGCGGTAAGCCTTCATCACATGTGGCTCTTCAAGTGGGGCGGCCTCCTTGTTGGCAAGAGCTGGACTCTACTGGATACTCATTTCTCAACACCTGATTCGACTAGTGTCGGTCTCTTCAATAAGAACAATGTTTACTGTGTCAGCCTGTTCATCGCTTGACATGGTGTACCGTTCTCACGCAAATGATCGTGTCAGGCTCTTCAAGAGAACTGCTGCTGACCAATCTACTGCTCTCACGTGATTTTCTTTCCCAAATAGCTGCATCACCAGCAGTCTCACCGCCATTTTCAAGTAGAGAATAGTGGTTTATTTCGAACATTTTATCAGGGTAGTTCTAAGAAGCGTTCTTGCATTTAACAGTAAGTATGAATTTCTTGTAATACATACTAGTACTTAGGCCTAGTGCATGTAGAATCAGAAAACAAAAGTGTATTGGCCATGTTCAAAATTTTGTAGGTCAAATATCCATGATAAAATCTACTCTATATGTTACAGCAGAGTCAGCAAAATCTGTACAGTTCTTTTGGCCTATTTGACTACTTTTTATAACAAATCAAATTATATTATCAATACGCATTGGCTTTAGTTTGAGTGGAAGTTAGGCTGACATTAAGTATACCGATTCCCATTGTAATTATTTGGAAGATCACTTTATTAATACAAGGAGCTTAGCTTTCTCCCACTCCACCCATGCATGATATAAATCTATAAATGATACAATATCTGAGGATAAAAGTAATAGCAAATAAGCAAACAGCTATAATTAAAATATGTCATTAAGTTTAAATCTGATGGTGATCACATGCTATACACAGGATATTGGTAACACTTTTATCATATAACAGTAAAAAGTAATTTATTAAGATGACTGGAAAAGATCAAGTCTTTTACTGTATTGAATCTGACAGTCTTTTATGATGGAAACAACAACAGTACATTACATTGTCAAAAGTTTACCAGTAGCAGCATTTATTCTGTATTCTTGGTATTGTTTGCATTGCAGAAAATGGTACGTTTCTTAAAAAAGGGTCCAAAAGTGAAGAGAATTGTGTATTCTGGATCAAGAAGAACAGAATATGTAAGATTTACATTGTCTAGGAGCTCATCTGAGCCCACACCAGTTCATTCCAGTGGATTTCAGTCTATTGCCAATGAATTTGACAGCATTCCCTGTGCCTCTGAGTCATTGATGCAGATTTCTGTTGCCGAAGCAGGTGATACAGAGTAATTTCTTATGCATATGGTTTTTTGTTTCTTTACAAAAAGTACATTTATTGAACTTGAAAAAAGATGAGGTCTTAATGGGTATTGCTGTTTATTGTAAGTGTACATACTTGTAATAAACAGGAGTTATTATGCAACAATTATGTGATGATGTTTAGCAGAAAGTAACACTAAATCCTGTCTGAACTTGCATGATGACAATGTAGAAGTAGTGTAGAAAAATGTAACAAAATTGAGGAGTTCAGAGATGTATATTTATCAAAATGCTATGCAAAACATTTGATCTGCAGGGTTACATGCTAAAATGTGTTGGGAAGACAAAGGTCAACGATTTACTATAATTCAGGTCAGAAATGACATTGTGTATACTCAAGAAAACCGGTAACTTCCAGAAGTTTACAACCCTGTGAGAAGTTTTCTTAGCATGAAACCGCTGTCTGTGCTGTACTGCTGTATTATGGTAATTTTTTTTAGCAATGTTTAAGCCGAAGAAAAACCAATAAAGAAAGAATATATATTTAGAAACAAATAATACCTATAAAAGTTATTGGCAACAATCAAACACTTGCATGTATTGACTTTGGAGAATTGAATATAGATAAAACTGTAAATGAACTCAATTAAGTTGTAGGCAAGTCACATTATCACACTGTTATATACAGTTGTAGGCAAGTCATGTTCTCGCACTATTATATGCAGTTGTATGAATTGGAAAGCATATTGATTTACTTAGCTTTGTCGATAACATTGAAGATTTTCTTTTTAAAAGTTTTCTGCTTTATTATAATAGTAATTTATTGTTTTTAGTTATATGAAAGAAAGTGAAAAAATTCTAACTGCTTGAATTTGTACATGTTCCTTATGAAAATGCTATTAACAAGCTTAGGGTTCCATGAATACTTATATAATCATTGCCACATATCCTTGTTGTGATTGTTTATTAAAATACAGATGTACAATGTTAACGTTTTTCCGTCAAAACTTACAAGGATGATCGCTTGTGAAATGTTGGTGTATTTAACTTGTTAAAAAAGTGTTGTTTATACATTGCTAAGGATCCTTGCAGGGCTGTAGATAAGAATGTAAAAAAATGGTGTACTTTTCTTCCATGTCTGGAACTAATTGCATTTTTGGAAATGTGCAAGGTGTTTTGAGTACACCTACCTACCAGAATGAATCTTAATCATCCAAATGTTAATAAAGCCATTGAGAATACTTAAAACAGCATATTGATTCAGACTAATTCAGGGTGCATTGGATTATATTGTTGTGCGTGTATTGGAGTCAGAGTTCTTGCAGTAATCAAGTACATTTACTCTAATTTTAAACATGTACAGAACAAAACGTATCCTGAAAGCAGTTTGAATTGATCAAATCATGAAACCAGGTACGCTACTTTCAGCAGGAAGAATTATGCTGACATCGTTTGAATTAATGCTTAAAATTAAATTTGAATGCATGTAAAAATTTCTTGTGCAGTTTTAATCAGTTTGATTGTATAAAATATGCAGACACACTGCTTATGTAGAGCCCGATCCATGTAGTCCAAAATGACTTATAAATGCACTGGGTAGTGTACATTTCTTTTCACTACTAACTCTTGGTTGAATATAAATCCCCAAAGGTCATTACCTAGAAACATAATGGGGAAAAGTAACCTGTCGCTAATTGCCGAGAACATAATAGTTGAATGAGTATTTAGACATTCTTAAAATCTTTACATTTTTAAGATCATTGACTCTGTTATAATGTACAGAATGAAAAGAGGAAGTCTGTGATTTTTGTTCCCAGAATGTCTCACTTATTGAGATTATATTGGTTAGGTTATAAGTCATTAAGATCTCGTACATTTTCATTTACTTGATCATTTTCTTTCACACTGTTATTGCAATTAATACAACTTAGGACAAATTTTATTTTTCATTATTTTTAAAGAGACATTAGTCAAAACCACATCAGTCATTTTACATCTTTTATCTCACACAGAGTTCATAGTGATGTAATACACCTTGGTAAAAAGTGATGTTGTGTCATTGACATCATAATGTAATGATCTCATAATATTGAGTAGCACAGTGATAACTGATTTTTCCAGAGCAGTCTGTTGTAAGAAATATACTGTTTTTTATATATCTTAAAGGCAATGGACCCCTAACAAGATATCAGAGCAAAAGCTAGCAGAAGCTTGGTCTGTTTAAAGAGCAAATCTTTTAGATGCAAGGGTGGAAGAACTGTCTCCAACTACACACAGATACAGCAAGTGTTGCAGAGAGGAACAGGAAATTATCAGATGTCTTGATTGCAGCACAGTTGCTTATTACTGTCAGCTGTGTTGTAATGAGATCCATCGGACAGTTTTATTTCATACTCCCCAGATATGGAAGGTAAACTGACATAATATTGCAGACTAATCTTAATGATAATGTGAGATGAAAGCTATTACAAATATCAACACAATACTTACTAATCATTTTAACATCGGCCCCAAACAATTACTGGGGCTGCATTCAGGATTTGAAATACTATGCAAAATATGATCACCCACCCTTGATTGGTGTTGATGGAGTTAATGTCAAAATAAAGAATCAGTATTACCTATGAAAATACAGCGCTTGACCTCCACCTGATCCTTGTGTCGGACTGAATGTATTGTCTGAATAGCTCGAGTTGCTTATTGTCAGATGACATTTGGCCCAGTAAGGACTGACTTGAGATACTGCTTCTTTTAGGGGACCACCTTTCAGTAATGACTGGACTAATTTTTAATCAATGTTACTGTTTAATGTACTGACTTATCTTTAGGGGACACCTTTCTTAAGACTTTTTGGCAGAATGTGTGTTCTCTCAAGACAGGTTTTATTGTATCCTATGTCATCACTTGATATTTTGCAGTAATATACTGTATAGATTGTCAGGAATTTGCATGTTTCTTAAAATATTACAAATCATATGGAATACAATTTTATAATAATTTCTTTTAACAAATCTTTGGAACAAGCATTTAGATTGATAAAAAAAATCTCATCACATGACGCAGAAAACTTGAAGTTCCTAACAGCATAAATGAACTACCTACATGTACCTTCATGTACTTTATGTGCTTTGATGCTATGTGTAAACTATGTTCAATATGGCTTTTCTTTTTCTTTCATGAAATTTATTATTTTTTGTTATAGCTTTGGGTAATTATATAATAATAAAAAATTTGGCTTAATATTAGACTGGATTTATAAAGTCATGAAGCATAAAAATCAGTTACACACTATACATTAACTACCTTAAATTTCCTTAAGCCATTCATGCAGTTTGTAATCAATTTTCAAGCTTCTTGAATAGTGTCAAATATAATGTTTATTTCTTGAATATTTGTATTTGTAAACCTGTTTCATTTTTTAAGAACAGTGATTGCAGAGATTTATACACATTTTTAGTGTTTTCTCCAGGCTTCACCATTGCTCCTTGTTTGATACTTAAACATCAGCAGCGATTCTTAAAAAGCCAAAAACAAAACCAACAACTATATCATTTGCTGTCTTGTTCTGACTAATAGGCAAGTCCAATAATTAATCAAAATGAATGAGTTTATCACTCTGGAAATGTGGCAAGCTTCTCATTGATCAAGATTGCTTTGTATTTTGGTAAAGCTCTAAGGAAGCAGAACCTAAAGAATGACCGAATGTCTCACTTCGTTAGAATGAATACTTAAATCTTTGGAGGTGATAACAACTGCTGGCCTAATATAAATGCAGGTACTATGAATTTAGAGATAATAGGAAATTACTGAATTGAAATTAATGTCAAGGAGAATGGGACTTGCCATAAGCATCTGATGACAGTACCAGGAGTGATAGCTCAGTCGATCAAGTTTAGGACATACAGGATCATTATTAGTGAAACAGGCTTGTTATCGTTTTACTTGGCTCCATGAACGGTGACCTTGAAATAATCATGATTTACATTAACCTTTGAAGTCCTTTACCAGGAGCACATTAGTATAGCCTTGCAAGTGATATAATTGCTAAATTTAGTTAGGAATGACACTGTCAAAAATCATGTTCATAACTACTGCTATAGTGAATTTATTCTAGTGGTTTTTTAACAGTAAACACTGTTGGTAATAAACATTTATTTAGTATGTGATTAAGTTTACCAGTAATAAAGACTATATATTTGTTGTAATGAAATATTGTGTTTACATGCCTACTTCTGGCTGATTGGCACAATTTCATAATTATTGCCAACTCAACCATCACTTTACAGATTTTTGCAGGTACTAAGCTAGCCTTATCATGCAATCTGTATATGCCTCGCCACGACAGTCATGGGGGTATATAGTGTTATCCGTGTTAATCCATCTGTACATAATGCCCATTTATCACATCTTGGTTCATTTTACTTTGGTGGGGCAGCTGTGTTCCATGAGCACAATTCTAGTTCATAATTTTTATTTTTAGGTACCCAGCACAAAGTGAAAATGCAGTTTTGTCACTGTGAAAAAGAATCAATGACAATTCTGCGATATGGCCTGTGGCCTGCAACACCAGAGTTGCCACAAGTGGCTATTCACTTGCATCTTATGGAGCAAGCAACCATGTTGCAGTTAGAGGGACAGCTTTCCCTGAGAGCTTTTTGTGATGCTCTCTCCAATATGAAAAGATACCAGATCCATGACATAAGTGAGGTATATACTTCATGATGGTATTTCTGTTCTAGCTTTCAATACATCATTGGTATTTGTCCTATACATTGTAAAAGTCAAAGATTGTAAAAAAAATCTTTTATTTTATTATAAAATATGAATAAATGTGGAGAAATGTCCCCATTGCATGTCAAATGATATGTAATATAAAAAGTGTCAAAACAGATAAATGGGAATTTGTGGCTGTTGGACAAACGTTTGACACAAGAGTGTATATTGGGAATAATCCCAGTCAAGTGTATAAAGTGAATAAGTTACATGGATGCTATGTTTTGAGGATTCTATATATGATTTATCCTTTCTAACATTTATTGGTAATCTCTGTTGTTTCATGCTTTATAGTCGTCAACTGTACCGCTCTAAAGTCAAGATGAAAAGTTTATTTTGTCGTATAAGTATTTTGTTTTTAATACTTCATGCTATTTGCAGTTGTGTTTAATGTAATGTATACTTTCATTGTTTCAGGTAGAGAATATATACCGAATTATTATTGGTGACTGTGCTAATGAGTATCGGTATCACACCACAATTTTCAGCAGTGCCACTAAATATTCCAAGCCAGTTAGATTTTGGTAGATTTCCAAAATAAAATTTGCAAATGTATCATTTTATTGGTTGTTTTAATTTTTATTAACAATAATAATTATAATAATAATAATAATAATAACGTAGTAATTTTGCAAAGTGGTTAAGAGAATGCATGGTAAATTATGAAGTTTCATAAGATTTTGATCATTTTATATGGTCCTTATTTATAATTTTATATATATGATTTTAATATATTTATGGCCAATTTGATATACTTTATGGGAATTTTAAAAACTCAATTTCCAAACAGCCCATGTCATAATTGTTTCCTTCTGATCACTATATATAAACCACAGTTAATTGAACAAGGACTTTTTGTTAAAACTTGTATTATTTTGTGACAAAACTTGGTCCATAATATATTTTCAGCAATCAAATCTAAACTTTATGGTGTGGAGTGCAAAATAAATATTAGGAGAAAACTTGTAAGAACTACTTATTTGTATCCATATTCACTTATGTTGTTTGTTTTTTTTGGAATGAGGAAATACATAATTTGATAATTTTAAACAGAGTTATGCAAGTAATTTGCATGGATGCAAACTTTGGGCTAGTTCATAAAGAGTCTTCTAAGGTTGGACAAGGTCTGAGGAAAGCAAAACGTGAGAACAGCTATTTCCTCAACCAGGACCAGGTTGACAGCTTTGTGGATAGCTACAGTGACCCTAACAGATCAGAATTATGTAATAGTGTTGTGAAATCGGCACAAAACTGTAAAGTCCAGTGAGGACCTGTCATTCTTGAAACATAATCACTCATATAGGGAGATGTATTACCAATCAGTATATTGTCAGTGTGCAGACAAAACACTCTTCAGATTAACGGAATCATTTTTCTTAGTGATAATTATTTGAAACTGTTTATGTTGGAATTTTCATGATAAATAGACACTGATATGGCACTTGCTATTTTTTTATTAGAATCTCGATGATAAAAGATGAAAATGGAAATGATAATGTTCTGTGTGTTGAGTAGATATAATGACATAAAGCCAACTATTAGATATAGTAATCCTTCACTTGTTTCATTTGCATTATCAACCAAGTAAAACCATTTCATTGTTCTCTCTCTCTCTCTCTCTCTCTCTCTATATATATATATATATATATATATATATGCAGAGAGAGAGAGAGAGGGAGGGAGAATTAAATGGTCTTTTTGACTTGGTAGAGAGGGAGAGATTGTATAATCCAAGTAAAGAAAAGACTATTTATTTATTTGGGGTTTACAAATAATTACAGGTAACAATATTATAATATACTTGAATAATAAATGACTGCAAATTTGACATTTTATTAATTTTTAGAAAGTAATGTGCACATAAAATTAAATGAAAAATATAATCGTTATCTTTTATGAATTGGTGGTGCATGAAACAAATAGAGGCATAACAAAATTATAAACGGTATATTGTACCAAATACTGTTTATAATATTCATGACTCAAACATTCTACTGATGTTTTTCAGGGATGGTCTAGTTTCCAGGCTGGAAACATCCTTAGATCAAAATTAAAAAATTCAAAGCTTGATGTGACTGGCATTTTTGGATCTGTTTGCAAGCAGGAGTTCCCTCTACTTTTCTGTAACATGCAACATGGTGAGAGGTAATATATGATATTGCTCTAAATTCATTTTTAATGTATTTGTGAATAGGTTAATGTAACTCATAAATGTATTGTCTAGTTTTATCATAAAGTTACTTAAATAATGCAGAACTCGTTCATAGAGGCACAGTGTGCTTATTTTTTTAAATATTATGCAGGGCACTACCTTTTTTATATTTATTTTACAGTGATGGTGTTGAGATTTGTCTGAAAGTGAACTATATCTGATAAGTTTAATGTCTCCCAAATTAAATGAACCAGATTGATTGAACTGGTATCAGTATAATCAACTGTCAGCAAATTGTCCATGTGTTGCACGGTTGACAAATGTATGTTTTATTCTGGAGAAAAAACACAGGCGATTCATCGTATTCCACTCAACCTTTGCTTTCTATTCCCTTTCCATAATACATTCATGCAGTTTCAAGGTGAAGAAATTGTATGATGACCTTTTGCAAATAAATTTATAAATATGCACTTATTTCTTTTTGTTTTAATTACTTTTTTGTGTTATTGGACAAGAGTCACTTAAACCTTGCACGTAGCAAAAGGTCCAGAAGCAGATTTAGTTCTGATCATACAGCTTAATATCTATGTATTCCACTTGTAAATTCTTTTCTTTTTAGGTTGAGTTATGCAGTAAACCTATTGGAGAATTTCATCCTTGAAGGTCAAAAGAAGGAAAAGCTCATAGCATTGTATGATATTGCATGCATGCTTCACAAACATCTCTTGGTATGTTTGCAATAGGAAGTAAAATGTCCACATTTTAATGTTGCTCATATGTTATTTCATCATTTTATTTACACTGTATGAGTCTTTAAGCATGAAACAATTGTAAATTTCTCACCCTATTTTATTTCAAAAGAATGGCTTATTTGATTAAAAATATGTTTGGGATTGGTATGTATGTATGTTTAGGATTTAAGTACCCTTCAGCATAGCATTGGCTATATAGTTCCAATTAAAAGTTCAAGTTCCTAAAAATGTTATGATAAAGAATTTTTAAAAAGCATCTTCAGGAAGATAAACCAAATATACATGTAGTACTGCAAGTATTAGGATTTGTGAACGTGACATTAATATGTGTATTATTTTGGAATCTTGTTAATATTGTATGCATCATACTAGTACAGTAAAACTTATTCATAGCAAACCACATGGGAATCACCCCAGATTACCTTATTATATACATATTATCATGTATTCATTACACTTTAACTAGTAGACAAATGAGCTTTGTACTATTGGCAAATTTGTGTCATAACCATTTTTGTAATAACAATGTTTGACTATTATACTTTTATGCTTTGATAACATATAATCAGGATCTTTAATTAGATCAACTAGATAATATATAAGCAATGTACATGATTCTTTTGCAGAAAAATGGGAAGGATGACATCTTAGACTTAGTCAATTTTTGTGTTCCTGTTTTTCATAGTTTTGCACATAACATGTCATGTCAGGTAAATATTGTTTATTTTTTTTATGCCCCACCGCATATGTGATTGGGCCATATTGTGTTACTTATTCCATACATCTGTACATCCAGCTGGTAATGTTTAGCATTTTCTCTGGCACTGTTGTGATGCATTTGTGTCACATTGACACATAAATTTTACTAATGAGATTTCAGTGTTTTGAATGTATTTGCCACATCGGCATTGGTCTGTATGCTTGGAGTTTCTTGTTAGCATAATTATGCATTAGCTTATCAAATTTTATAGGTTATTCAATTTACATTGTTAAGTATGGTGAATAAATGATTTTGGGTCCTTTTTTATTTAAATTAGAAGAATGGTTGTATGGTTTTAGGGGCGAGAGGCTTTTTTGTATCACTTGTGCAAACATGGTGAGATATATTTGTCACCTTTCTGGTGACTGTAGTAGTGTCAACAATGTTAAGTTTTTGAAAAGTTGGAAAATGTGATTCTACTGACAAGCATATGGATGTAGGTTAGACACTGGGTTCTAAAAAATGGTTTGAAAGATCTCACCACCTATCAGATGTTTATTGGAATATTAACATTTAACATTTAGAATGGTCTCAGTGAACCATCACCAGTGACATTTCATTAATGAAATGCATTCTGACACTCCCACTAATTTCCTTTCTGGAACAGTCAAGAGTTGAACTGGCAAGCATTTTTGCCTGCTTCGCATTATATACCTGAAAAACCTGAAAAATGTACTCATCAGTTATTATTTTTATTATTATTATTATTATTATTATTATTATTATTAAACAGCTACAATATGGACAAAGAAATGTGACAGGGACTGGCCTAACAGATGGAGAAGGAATGGAGCGGCTTTGGTTCTATCTTCGTAAATTTTCAAAAATCACAAAAGAAATGAACTTGGATAACAGACAAGATCTTTTGGTGGATGCCTTGTTCCATTACAGCGAGAAGCTGAAGCTAAAGTTATGTAGGTACACTGTATATGTTTATGCTGCATATTTGATCATAAGAGAAAAGAATAAATAGTAAAAAACATTTTTTTCCACACATTGCTTGAAAGTCAGCTTAAGTATCAATAATTCAGTCAATTGAGGCATTAGTCTTTCCATACCAAACTTTAGATTTAATTCTGCTAACCACTTCCTTTCTAATGGGGACTATTTAATTTAAATTTATGAGCCTGCCCTTGTGGAAAGTGCGCATAGCAGTCACTGTGATGACTATGTGCCTGACCATTAGTTTTTACCTCTGTACATCCATGTCTCCATCTGTCCACATTTCATATTAACTTCAGTGTTTAAGTTATTTATGTGGCCAATTTTTCAAGTACAGTTGGCCTTAGAGTTGTGCTTTTTGGTATGTAGATAGATCTTTATGTGTACAACACCAATTTACCAAAAGATGAGGGTTGGCTTGACATGCAGATCCAGTCCATCTTCGTGTTTTAATAGAAAATACAAAATGAAATTAAGAATTTGAAAACATGAAACCTGATTCACCAACAGCCACACATGAAATAAAACAAATCTGTTCCCCAGCCTCTTTCAAGACATAATTAAATTTTGTCACACAAATTATTTTCTGTACGTATTACACAGTATATGTGCCATGATGCTTTCATGATATGTCTTTCATTTGTTTTTAAGCTTCTTTTGAACCCATTAGGCTGAGTAAGGGTTAGTATATATCTTGTAAAACTACTTGACTAAAAAAATATGATCTTGATCAGAGATTTTGAAAATTGGAAAAATAATATCTCTACCATGACTTGTACTTATTGTGAGTATTGTTGATTAATGCAAAATTGTATCACTCCAGTTTTTGCGTCTTTCTTGTGCTATTATAGCATCTATTTATTTTGCAGGTTCCCAACTAGAACAGAAGCACTTGCGTGCCATTGAACAGAAGAATTCATCACTTCAGTCATTGAAAAAGTTGACAAATGGTATGAAAACTGTCAAATATTAATTGGGAAAAATTGTATAAACTGTAATAAGACTGATTTCATGCTGTTATGGATATAAACATGGACACTATGGTAATTACCTTCTTTGTCTGTTCAACAGTCAATCTGTTCAACTTCTTGTAACCACCAGAGCTTTGCTATGCTTACACTTAACTGCATGTTAATTTGCCTATGATAGGTAGATCTGCCTTGTAAAGGTTTCGTCTTATCATGTTCCAATTTTACAGAGTTATTGCCATTTTTGATCAAATTAAATCTTTCCTTCTGCAGATCCTTGTAACCAGCATTGCTCACGAACCATTTTGATTCTGTTTGGTGTGTATATTGTCTTATAGATCTGGATTTGCCTTTTATGGGTTTTGTTTCCACCACATTATGATGCAATTTTTTTCAAACATTATTATCATACCTCTGTTGATATTACTACTCATTAGTTGTATCTCATTTTCTTGCAAGCTTCCATGGAAGAGATCAGTCAGTGGGCAAGTAGTATGAAGTCAAAGTATGCATCACAAACACAAACTAAAAAATTGAAAGGTAGATACATATAACTTTTTGTAGAATTTGTTTAAGTGCCTGGCTCATTTTTGTTACCGTCTTTTTTTGCAATTAGCAATATGTAGTCGATATTTGATATGCAGGTTAATTACTGGTTGGATAATGTTGAAATCAATTAAATTGTTATTAAAAACAAAAAAGAAATTTAATGTTAAGAAAATTCCTAATATATGAATGATTTCAATATTGTGAATTTATCAGTTACACTATATGATGAATGTCAAACATGAAAATAACAAATGTGTCTCTAGCTATTAGATGTTTTCCACTTCCATTATTATAGATATTATAAATGTGAAAGTTACTCTCAGACATGATTATAAATGGGAAAGTTACTCCCAGACATTATAAATGGGAATAAAGTCCAATAGTTTGTTATCTTTATGGCCAAATTGTAATAACATTCACTTTTTTATAGGTGGTGACCTTACTTCCATGGAAAAGTACTGTAGCTCCTTGTTTCAGTTCTATCAGATTAGGTACTTAGATTATTGGCAGAGGCATTGCTAGGCATACACACAGATTTATGTACACACAATTTAGTACCATAATAACACCCTGTTTGAATTAATAGAAGGGACTCGCCCCCCTTACAGCCCTTTTATAGTGCCTACATCAGAAAATTGCAGTCTGTATGATGTTGTATCTTTATTCTTGGCTTCATTTGGTAGACTTGTCTTGCACATTCCAAACAGACCATCATTTGAATGTCATAGCTTGATTACTAATCCAGCACTTGCATGCAGAGAAGGTCCTGTGCTTTTTAATAGAGTTAGGTTTATATTAACAATTTAACTTTGCATTGTTTGCTTTTGCATTATCTTTGTTTTATATGGGGTTTTTTTGTGGAATGCCTAAACATACTTGGCACTATATGGCCAGGATTGTGCCGATGGCCATCCAACCCCATACATACATGCTTTCATTTTGGGTCTCTATTTTACTTTGATGGTTTACTAACTATAACGAGCTAACATTTGCTCTGTTTTTGAGAATGAAGACTGACTTAAATTAAAGGTTTTTAGTGATGTGAACCTATGAATCCTTTTGACTATATTAGAGCCATTCTAATGATAAAACCCCAATACAGGTTACTAAGTATTATTTGGAAGTAAATAACATGTGTACATTTGGTCCCCAAAAGCTGGACCAAGTACCTTTTTTATGGAAAAGATTTTATTGTCATGCATTGTAAGAGTATGTGAAGCAAAACTGAATGTTACATTTCCAATAGTTAGCACCAGTGCTTTAGAACTGTCTTTCACATATTTGAAAACGGCAGACACCAGCTTATTTCTGTCCTGAATTCAGCAAGAAACTTTTCACTTACACAGAATATGATTAATTTCAGGGACAAGGTTAATGCATTGCCTGAAAATGCTGAAGAAGATGAAAGCACGCTGAAAAAAGAACTAGAAAGGTTTTATTTTCTTTATTAAGTTTCATTTCAGTTTCTGTTAAGGATTGGACTCTTTATAATATAACCATCTTCAAATTCAGGAAATTAATACTGTAAGATACCCCTTATTTTAATTTAGTTTTTAGTAACAGATTAGTTAAAGCAGCAATGCACTTCTTTTTATATATTCATGTTGTATCTTAAAATGAAATTTAGATCAATGAGCTCTTCTACTTCAGCCAAATATTTGTAATAGAAAATAGATATATGACTTAGGAATGAAATACATTATTTTGTGTTTTCTGTAACTGCAGAACAATTATGGACATATAATATAAACATGCATTTTCATGGAAACTTTCCTACCTTTTTAGATTGGAGAAACAACTGGTTGGGTCAGAGAAAAAAATGAAGTTTACAGAGAGATGGACAGTTACCAATGAGAATTTCCAGTTGCATCTCAAGCTATACAGAGAGAAGAAAAAGCCTGGTTTGATTGACAGCCTGAAAGACTCCGCCACAGAGAGGAGTTTTCTCTTGTCTTTGATGAAAAAATATGCAGGTACATTAACCTGATCAAGTATATCATGGCTATTCCAGAAATAATTGTCTGTGCAGTACAGGAGAGGGAGGGGAGGGGGGGGGGGTAAAGGGACATTACTTTTCAGCTACCTCATACTTTATTTCTGGAAAAGTCTACAATGGAAAACCAATTTTTAGAACATCTGTCAAAGTATACTCATTAATGTATTTGCTATGTAAACTGTTCTGAGGTATGTACACAAACTTTTGTCATTTCAAACTATCTCTCTCCTTTTTTATAAGGGTAGTATCAAAGCAAGTTAACATTAATAAACAGTGAGTTGAGTGAATGTAAATTATTAATTGCTACAGTAGAGTATATATTAAACTGATTCAAGACACATAAATCTGCACATTACATTACTCTATTAATTTTCTTTTAACCTTTTTCCCTCCAGATGGGCAGGATATTGCTATAAGGGTTGGAAGGAAGCTTCAGCAGACAAATCAAAAGATCAACCAGAGGCTGAGGAGTTGAATGAGCTTGATGGGACTCGGCTTAATTTTGCTGATGTCAGTACACCATCAAATCAGATATATCAACCAGCTGAGGACACAAACAGTACATTAAAATTACAGGCTATTGATTGGTACACATCATACACGAGAGCTGAGGAGGAAATAACATCATCCTCTGTTGAAATGAAGGCTTATCTAGCTTGGGCATATAAACAGGAGAAAATCATAATGGAGGAAATATCTAGTCTTCAGAATGTGGAAAAAGACAGAGCTGTGCTTGGAAAAGTCAACTGCTTGTCGTTGCTCAAACTTCAATACGAGAAACTTATAGAAAAAGCTTCCCTAAAATTCAGTCCCTTTATAGAAATTCAGCACAACAAAATGCCAGTGATGCATCATGTTATGCAGTGCATGAACATTTTGTCATTTCATAGTAGTGTATCAGACGATGAACTGCAAGATATTTTGAAGCTCCTTGAAGTGTATGAGGTTGAGGAAGTTGATACTGATGCTGATATTGTCAACAACCTAGATGCTGAATTAGACATTGACAGCTAGATAACTCAAGAAAGTTTGTGTTAAGCTAGGTTTTTGCTGTTTTTGGAAATTCAAATAAAGTTTGGCTAGCATATTTGTAGGCATCTATAGATGATGTGGTTATATTTTAATGTTGTTACTGCAGTATTTTATATTTTTTTAAACATACTTTTGAACTTTTTGGACTTGAGACCTTGTGGACAAAAATCTTGTTAGCATGATGAAGCAAAAACCAGACAAATGAAATTTTGTAGATATAACTGGTTACATGTTTGCACACATACCTTGTTAGCATTATGAGGCAAAACCCAATTGAGTTAGACAAGTGAAGTATGGTAGATGAATCTGTATTTGTATATAGATGAGCAAGTTAGATTTTTGAGTCATTACAGGAGCTTTTAAATTTTTCACATTGTGAACTTTTTTGGACTTGAGACTTTATAGACCAAAACCTTCTTAGCGTGATGAAGCAAAAACCAGACAAATGAAATTGTATAGGCATAACTGATTACATTTTTCAGCACAAAACTCTTTAGCAGGATATTGTGTACGTGTGTGTGTGTGTTTATGATAGGCCAGTTTATTACTATAAATACATGAGAGTAATACTCTATAGTTATTACTACGAATATACAAACGGACTCCTTGTTATCTTTTGAAGTGAACAGCTCAAAATTAAAAAATACCAGGCTGAGTCAATGCAGCAATATAACAAAAACTGTTAATGTTATTAAAAAGTAGATGGCTCAGCCAGAAAAATCGATGGTAATTTACTTGGTGGCTGGTTGATAATGAGAAGACTGCATGAGTCTTATTGTTTATTACTAAGAATATACAAGAATCATGCTGGTATTACTAGGAATACATGAGAGTCCTGCTGTTTATTCCTATGAATACAGGAGTTGTACTGTTTATTACTAGGAATACATGAGAGTCATGATGTTTATTCCTATGAACACAGGAGTTGTACTGTTTATTACGAGGAATACATGAGACTCATACTATTTATTACTTGGAATACAGGAGGGTCATACTGTTTATTGGTAGGAATACATGAGAGTTCTTTTATTTATTACTTGGAATATAGGATGGTCATAATTTGTATTACTAGGAATACACAAGTCATACTATTATTATTAGTAACACATGAAAGTCATACTATTTATTACTTGGAACACATAAGGGTCATTATTTGTATTACTAGGAATTCAGGAGTCATACTATTTATTACTAGGATTTTGTGAGTCATTCTCTTACTAGGAATACATGAGTCATAATATTTATTACTTGGAGTACGGTATGTTCATAAGATGTATTACTATAAATACATGAGTCCTACTGTTTATAACTAAGAATATATGAGAGGCTTACAATTTTTTTTCTTGGAATACATGGGAGTCTTTCTGTTTCTACATTATTACTATGAATACACAAGTCATACTCCTTATTTCCAGGAATACATGAGTCATACTCGTATAGATTTCATATTTGCTGGAATTTAGATTCATCATGAATAAATGTATTTTATATTAATACACAGTTTAATTTTGCGACAGAAGTGTAACAGTAACTATATGGTTGGATTTTTTTGTAATAAAAATGTAACAGTATCTGTATTGTTGTCTTTTTACAGTTTCAATGACATCACATTTCTTAAGTAATGTTTAAATTGTAATAATGCACAGTTATACTGTCCTAGAACCAGTTGTAATGCATATACATTGTACCTGTCATCAGGTTAATTAATCATAAATAAAAAGTGTAAATTGAAAAGGTTTATTAGATTTCTCTTTGTTCTAAAGTTTTCTATTTTATTTGCTTCTCTGTCATTTTCCCATCCAGTCTTTCAAAATATTTCTCTTTAAAAGTTCTATTCATATTGGTCAAGATGTATAATATAACTAGGGCTTGGTGAAAGAAAATGAAACATACAGTGCACACACACACACACACACACTCACACTACACACTTGGCTGATTGATGATTTTAATTAATCCATAGTGGGCATTGTACATGAACATTGTGCTCATGAAGTAACATTATTTGTTCCAACTTTTAAGCCCCGATAACTATATTTACTGTCATGTAAAATCCCTAAGCATCATTTTATCAGTCTTGGTTATCATATGATCTGTCCAACATGTAGAGTGACTATCTTAATTTTACAGAATTTTCAAAATCTACTCAAATAAATTAAATTGAAAACGTATATAACTTATAGTGCAGTTGATAGAGCGTTGGACATTAAGTACAATTGGTAGATCAACTTGATGATTTTGGTGTTGCACACAGCTAGACTGTGTGGCTCATTAATGCACATTTTTGCATTGGAAGATAACAAAATAAATAAATATTCCAGCAATGCAGAAATATTTTATTCTTACATGAGCAAAGTATATTCAGTTATGGACACCAAAACTTGCTTCATTGCATACAAATATGATTTAATGAATTTTGACAGTTTCCGACATATTACGATTCTCATGTCTACAACATACATTCTTACACAGTCAGCCATAAGGTGGCACGTACTATGTTATGTTGTACAACCATGCGTCTCTTCCCCCATTTCATTTCCACGTAATAAATCCAAGTTCTGTACCATCGACAATTATGAAACTTTGCCAGCAGCTTGCAATTGGTGGTAAGGAAGAAATTGATATCGGGTTAAAAATATCAAAGGTCAAAGTAACAGGGAATGAAAGAATAAAAACTGTTTGGCTTGCATTTGAGACAAGGAAAATTCCTATCCATTTTTGAATCAAAGGTCAAGGTCACAGGGACAGAAAAGGGAAAACTATTTCCCAAAATCTACGTCAGATATGTACCACATGCCTTTAATACAAATTTGTAGATGGATTGCTTTTGAGACAAGGATGACTTATTGGTTTCGGAATAAAGGTCAAAGATCGAAGTCAGAAGGATTCCTGTAAGGTAAACGGTTTCCGAAAAAATCAAAAAAATCTACTTCACTGCCAGAAACCGTGACCAAACTCTGTGGATGACTTGCACTTGAGACAAGAAAGGCACCTATCGATTTTGTGGCTAAAAGGTGAAGGTCGTCGAGAATGAAAGAAGAGAAAAGCTTTCCGGCAAAATTGCTTTAAATGACAGGTATATAATGAACCGTTTACGGTACTCTGCTTCTTATTAGGTAACCGTACTGGCGGCGACGACATTGCATGTAATTTTGCGTCAATGGTTAGAACTAGCCTCACCGCAAAACTTAACCGATTACACTTCGATCTAGGTTACTTTCATAGACCCTCCTATCCGCGCAATTTTATCAAAAACATTAACACTGAAGTTCATTCAAACTAATACTTTACCCAGTTTTAGATACTAAATGCGAGGCTCGATTAGCTATTTATTGCTTTGTAACTCCAGCTCACACGCCGTCCAGTAATTTAGACAAGGTAAAGTCGGTTATTACAACAATACAAATACTTAATAATCCAATAACTAATAATCGAGCTGTCCTAACGTCTAGTTCATACTCCAAATTTACGTATTTTGAAGTAATAGGTGAGCGCCAGACACTGATTTAATACCCAGAAAGTTTGATTTATTTCCCAGTATGTACGAAGTACACTGGGCTGAGATTATACTCCATATTTTACAGGCCACTAACCCTCTAAATGTTATGAAAAACAATAACACTGAAATCCATCCAAACTAATACTTAACCCATTTTTAGATGCCATATGCGAGGCTCGATTGGCAATTTCTTGCTTTGTAACCCCAACCCACTTGCTATCCAGTAATTTAGGCAAAATAAAGTCTGTCATTACAACACTCAAATACTCTATAAGCGAATATTTCGATAACCAATAACTAATAATTGAGCTGTCCTAGCTACTAGTTCAGGGGTTCTAAACCTGGGGCCCATGGGGTAGGTCCAGAGGGTTCGTGGACGGTCCATGGAAAATTAATTTTATAATTGAAAGTATCTCCCGAAAAACATCATTTATAATCACACACATTCCTCACACAAACCAATTGGTAACTGTAGTATATTTAATTCGTCAATTTGATGTGGTCAAGACAATGTATTTCTCTAATATTTACTGGAGCCTTATGAAAATATATTATTTAATGGGGTTGGGGTCCATGGGTAATACTTGAGATTCTGGGGGATCTGTAGGTTAAGACCAAATGTACTAGTTCTTACTGCAAATATTACATATTTTTCAGTTTTAAAGAAGCGCATGACACCGAGATCATACCCGCGATGTTACGGATATATTTCCCAGCATTAACAAAGCGCAACACTGCAAATTTATACCCCATATGTTACGGATTTATTTCTCAGTATTGGCAAAGAGCACTATGTCGTGTTCATACTCCATATTTTACGGATTTATTTCCAAGTACTGACGAAGCGCGCTACACCGAGTTCATGCTCCAGCCTGTTGGAGACGGGGTATTATTGCTTCGTTTCATGGCAATGTTTTGTGATAAAAAAAATTTAAAATGAAATCTTGTCGGTTAGTTGTTTCCTTGGGTTATCCCAACTGGGGTACTTCTATTGCATGTCAAACCATTTTATATAAGTAAGATGAATGTGCCAGAAATCCGCCAAAGTTACATGGAAAACATGTTTTTTTTCAGGATCCATGATATACAAAGACTATATCATCTTAGTAATGAAACTTTCATTTCAACATGAAACCTCAAAACTGCGTGATATTGCAGAATGTATCCTCATGGAAATGGATAGCTTTCAATACAAGTTCGAAAAGAATGGAAAAGAAAGAAAGAAGGAAAGTTAAACGAGCAAAAACAATAGGACTCCGGTTTTAAAAAGTGTGTATCCCGTCTAATATAGGCCTTCAAGCAAGTTCGCATGACCAGTGTAAAGTTCTAATCTGATATTGGTCTATTTAACATTTTCCGTTGATATACATATTAAAACTAGTATGCATCATCATCAAGTCTCAAATATGTTCCAAGATACATTTTGTAAAGACTGGTGGTGAATATATATATATATATATATATATATATATATATATATATATATATATATATATATATATATATAGAGAGAGAGAGAGAGAGAGAGAGAGAGAGAGAGAGAGAGAGAGAGAGAGAGAGAGAAAGACAGAGAGCTCGTGATGTCAGGTATCTAGGGAATATATATTCTCAAACAGAGAATGAAGTTTGTTGTCAATATTTTCTCAGATTTTAATATTCTTATACAACTGCTTCCCATACGAGTTCTTTGCTTCAATCTACATTATAATACTCTGTTAACAAAAATATCTAACTATGAAGGAAAGGTTATATGAAGGTGAGAGTAGTCTTATATTAAGTGTCTCTCTCTGTAGGCTCGCACAAAAATAAAACATGTTAACGGATTAATTAATTAAAAAGTTAAAGGGTTATTGCCAGTGTTTACCGTTGGGGCTACAGTTCTTGTTAAATGTATATTTTATAATATTACGTCTGCCTTACGACGTGACAAATGATAGGTGCCCCAGACATACGTCGGTCTTTTTTTCCGGCACCGAGCCGCGTCCGGTTCGGCCTCTTGTTTCTATGTCATGTTCTCTACCGTGAGGAATGCGGAATGGACTTTAAGTAGGTGCCAATTATGGCGCGCAAGATGGAATAGACTTTTAGTAGGTTCAATAGGTCTATGTAACGGACCAAAACAATAGTTTCCAGGCTGCAAAGTATTATTTATATGAAACAAGAATGAAAATAATGAACTATTTCAGTTCTTATAAGTTATGCAAAAGAATCCAATAATAATCGATATATCTTTAAAAAAAAATTTTTAGCACCTTTTCCCACAAGCAGTAGTAAGAGGTCGGGGGTGGGGATAAAATGTTGTTGCTCTTTAACTACTGGTCATTACACCCTGTATTTTTGGGAATATGACCTCATATTTTGGGAATATGACATATCACCCAATCCCAGGAAAATGGTACAAGTTCAGAAGAAAAAAAAACTATTAATTTTAAAGTTGAGGAAAATGGACACTTTTTGAAGTTTTCGAAGAAATAGACATATTAAGCCTTTAAATACGAAAAATGACCCACAAATGTAAAACCAAAATTCTATGGAAACGAGGCACACATTGCTCATTGTCTGGTTATGGATGTTATAAATTATGGAAGTTATATTTCTTTCTAATATCAGCAATAATTTTTGTTTCTCTTCATTTGAAGAAAATTCATAATGTATTGATGATTTTAACTTTCTGATATGGAAAACTATTCAAAAATGCCACGAATAAACCCTTTTTATTTGAAAATTGCGTTATGGAAGTAATGTTCTTAAATGTGACAGCTTAGCACAAAGTAACTGAATAATTTTTTTGAGCAAAATCTTATCTAATTAGGTTTATAGATGGCATGCATTTACTTTGTAATTATTAATATGTAGTCCATAAACATTTTTTTATTCTTAATTAGTTACGATGAAATTGTTAAGCAACCAACAGAAAAATGTTATAGATGTTAAAGGTTATTCAGCGAAGAAAATAAAATTGAAACGACAAATTTAAAAAAAATACATAGTGAATGAATAAGGTTAAGGTGTTTATGAGATTCCAAAATGGTATTACATTGCAAAAATGTGAAATAGATATATAATTTAGGAAATTTAATTATGCTTTTTTAAAGCTGACGTGATCTAGTTGCTGATGCGACAGGCAGAAAATGCATTATTTGCAACTTGTGATAAATCTGCATATACAAAAGATAAATATAGTATACATTTTATTGCATTTACAAATATTAATAAATACCATAACTTTCATTTAAAAGTAAATTTATGACAATATATTTTATCACTTTTTTCTGTGCAAACGAAAACTATCAGGGACGGAATAAAACCTTAGTTGGACCATTTATATATACATGATTGTTTTAGAAGTCTGCACAAATATATCCTATTGGAGCACTTTTAGCATTTTTTTTAGGTTTTATTCAAAGTCTGATTGAGCTTAAACCATTGTGTTCTTACTAACCCACTATATGGGCAAGTATGTTACATGCAGCATTAAAATTAGTGGATCTTTTTGAACTCACTGGTCATAAAAGAACAGGTTATTTGGCACTGACTAAGCCCTGAAATTAAAACTTAATGCAACTGAAACTGTGGGTCTTTTGGGGACAGATTGTATTGAACACAAGTACTGTAAACAACACATTATATGCCCACCCAGATGTATTGGCTCTGGTAGGCCATTGTTCACACTTTAAAACTATTGACCAGTGGATCTAAATAACCTGGAATTTTGGTCAATGTCTATGGTCTTGAACTGAACTTACTTTGCAAAAACCATTATTTGTTATTAGATTTACCATCACCTCATGGCTTGATAATAAAGAATCAACCGGTTTCTATATAATACTAAGTGCAAGCCATGTGCCAAGTTTAGTCAAGGAACATACTCTAGAACAAAAGTAATTCTGCAAAAAGCATTTTTTCACCATGGCCTTGTCACCCCTAAAACAAAGGCTAAAAGCCCCCTTTTTCAAACTTCAACGAGTTTTCAAGGTAACTCCTAAAATTCACGGATTTTTTCTAGGTGGTATGAACAATGTAGATGGTGGACAACTTGTTAATATGCACAAATTAAACTGGCAACAGATGGATGAACTTACATCGTAACGTAATATGCTCCACTTTATGACCGGCATATGAAATGGGAGTCTTTATCAAAACACATGTCCATACAATCATCTTGAGACAGAACAATGTATAAAATAGACCCTGTAATATTCAGAGGCAAAAAATGTAAACAAGTTCTCAATTACTTTCAACAATTACATTTTGTCAAGTTAATTAAAAGCAGCAATATATTTATATAAAGTTTTTTTTTATTGCAGGATTTATTCTATAACTGAACAGTGTTGGGGGAGGAGGATTCTGGCCCCCCCCTCCCCATTTGAAACAAGGGGTGGGTGGGCGATCTTCTGAGTATACAATAGGATTTAATGTAGAAATAAAGGCAGGACTTGAAAATATAATGTGCTATTTTTGCTAATTTGATGGAATTTTGGGCATGTATTGTTTAAGAAATAAGCAAGAATGCTGCAACCTTGCATCCTGAAATAGACCTAGCTGACACTGTCTCCTGTACATTGATGCAAAAGAAGTGCTCTCATTTAGAATTTCAAATGATCTGTGCCCTATCGGGGTGGTGTGGTTTGACTGGTGTGTTCCCTTTTTGAAGCTAATACAAGAATTTGTACTATTCTTACAATTCACTAGTTTATCATATCCCTATCATTGCCACCAGGTACAGTGTCAAAGGAACAGCTAATAACAGGGATATCCCGTTGTAGTGAAAATAAACAAGCTTTCTGTCAAAGAATTGGTGCAATGACTAGGGACATCACCACAGTCCCATGCACATCATTAAAGGTTATCTCTGGGTATCAGCCAATCACATATCATTCTTTTGCTGTTAGATCTACAAAGTAACACCTGTGTGTTCTTACCAAATATTTGTTTGTGAACCATTCAAGTAAAGGGCAAACATTTTAACACCATCTTAAAATTTAGTAATTTTTTTATAGAAAAGATAGTCCCGAACAAATGAAAAAAATCAAGTAGGCTAATAATTTTCTTGACATTCAAAATCTGTAAAAAATTTAATTCTATTAATGGTAATAAACAACAAATGGACTATATCAAAGAAATGGACTATATCAAAGAAATGGTTCAGCTTGTAATTAGCAGTGGTAGTAATAGTTGTAGGTTATTTCTTTCTTTCTTTGTTAAAATAGTAGCTTTAATGCTTCTAAAGGCAAATTTACACACTTGTAATTCACAAAAGTGAGAAATGCCCCCAGAGTCTGCTGGATGAAATTCTGTACATTTCAATTTTAGTTTCTGTACAAGATATTGACCTATCTTGTAGCGACTGACACATTACTGTACTGGCTGAAATAAACGTGAGGAATTTATGAAAAAAGTACTTTTTCTGCTGGGTATGTTTCATGAACATACCCCTAGATTTCTTTAATAGTACTTGCAACAAGATTCTAAAGATGTCTATCAGCATGGCGTAGCATCAATTTCCGTCTAGACACAAGTATACCTCACAGGGTTAGAAGTGAAATTATATTTTACAATTTGAGGGTTTTTTTTTAGTTTTTTTCAAGATTTAACTTTTTTTTTTGAGGTGCACAGCACAAAGCAGTTACAAGATTATCTCCATGGTGAGCATAACATTTATTAAAAGTTTTATAAAGTATGCTTTGGATTTGTTGTGGTTTGAACTGTGCAAAGATTAAAGCAAACGCAATGCTAATGTTGTTGATGATCCGACGATATGCCATTATGGGTCTATCAAATGAATGACAGAATAAAATGACCAGATGTCTTTAATTTGCATAATTGGCGCGCTTTCTCGACTCCTAGGCTAGCCCAACAAAAAAACACGTGCAAAAAAAACCATTTTTTTGTAAGGTCAGGTTAGAGCCATTCATCATCGTTTCAAATTTTTCGGTTGTTTTATACGTTTCCTTTAGTTTTTTTTGGGCTTTTTATAGGTTTCTAAGGTCAAAATAAAATTTAAGGTTTTTCGAGGTTTTGTCGGTCCTTTTCTAACCCTGACCTCAATATGAACATGCATGTTCAGGTTTGTTGGCAGTAAAAGTGTACTATGAAGTTTGCAACATCTGAAAGCCTCATAATATAATTTAAAAAATGTACATGTTCTTGCACCATACAGAACATTTCTATGTAGATTTAAAATGAAGTTTTCTATAATAAGTAAAACTTGTTGAAAAAGTTTTAAAATACAAATTAAATTCATAGAAACAGAAGTCCTTCAATTGGGGTGACATTCTACTGGGTGAAAAGAATTTCCAGGAATTCAAGATAAAACCATCTCTTCCTTTAACTGCTGAGTGCTGAAACCATCTCCGATATTCTTCAGCGTTAACAAGATTTTCAAATTAACTGATGTGGTGACATATTGGATGTCAGGTTGGCACTATGTTCATTTAGGACCAAGTAGACATCATTAGAAGCCTTTTGGTGAAAACCCCATGTCAATATGACCATCTATTCAGGGGGAGTTGTGACAGCAAACTTTTTAAGACCGCCATCATGGCAGACATATTGGATATACGATTGGCACCATTTTCATTTAGGACCAACTGGACATCACAAGTCTTCTTTTTGTAAAAACCCCAATTTGATACAATGTTTGAATCAGGAGGAGTTGCGATATCAAAATGGCAGCCATATTGCATGTATGAGTGGCACCATTTTCATTTAGGACCAACTAGACATCATAAGTCTTCTGGTAAAAACCACTTATCAATATGACTTTATGTTCAGAAGAGTGATAACAAGATTTTCAAAATGTCTGCCATGGTGGACATATTAGACATCATATCGGCACCATTTTAATTTCTGACCAACTATACATCATAAGAAGTCTTCTGCTGAAAACCCCTTGTCAATATGACTTTTTTCAGGAGAAGTAGCAATAACAAGGTTTTCAAGATGCATGCCATGGTAGCCATACTGAACATCACATTGCCACCATTTTCATTTAGAACCAAGAAAACATCATAGGAAGGCTATATGTGAAAACTCGGAAGTTGAAATGACCATCCATTCAGGACAACTGGTGATAACAATAGTATCAAGATGGCTGCTGTGGAGGCTATAGCAGACATCAGATCAGGACCTTTTTCACTTAGGACTAACTAGATATCATAAAAAGTCTTCTGCTGAAAACCCCATGTCAATATGCAACTAGCAATAAAAAGATTTTCAAGATGATTGCTATGGTGGCCATATTGGATGTCGAAGCAGCACCATTATCATTTAGGACCAACAAGACCATTGGGCAGATGTTGTGTGTAAAGTTTCATACCAATCCTACAAGTAGTTGAGGAGGAGTAGTGACAACAAACTTGTGCCAATGGACAGATGCATGATGGATGAAAAACCACAGCATATACTCTTCTGGTCTATGACCAGTACAGCTAAGAAATGAGACATTAACAAAATGACTAGTCTTTGTGTCGAACAAATGCAAATGTGAAACTTAAAACCGCAACTTGAACAATGATTGCAATAAAAGATTATGGCACTGAAGGGATTGGAAAAGTAACTGCTCTGTCTCAATTCTGCACTAATGTGGGTTGAACAAAAAACACTAAAACTTCTCATTTAGCTATTTAGTCAAGTAAACTCTATAAGAAGACAAAGTTGTGAGAATTTGTTTTTGAAGCTATGTCATATTTTCCACAGACTATTTATGATTTCTTCTGGAATATTCCTTTTGGGCTCCCATGTAGCCTCCTCTCTGGTATATCCCTCCCATTCAACAAGATACTGCTGAATGCCGCTTCTCTTTCTCTGTGCAAGGATTGCTAGTATTTTTTGTCTTCTTCCAAGCACCCCCAGCTCCCACACTGCAAAGAGAGGGACAAGTATTGGTTTTCTGCTGTCCATCTATCTGTCACATTCAGAAACTGGAGTTCAAAACCAGATTTGATACTTATATACCCTGAGTGGGTTCTGAGACCTGTTTAGATTCTGGTGACTGTGGACTTATTTTTAAATTATTATTTTTAATTTGGACTTTAAAAAATACACTTAAGGTTTACAAATGAAATCTGAAAAAACCTATCGATATTCATATGCACTATGCATATCCTGATTAGATTTTCAGGCCTTTCAGGCCATTACACAAAATGTTAGGGGGTCTTATAATTCATTTTATTTTTTGACAAAAACATTGTTAGCACTATTTAGCAGAAAACTGTTTGAGGTAGACAAATGAATTTTGTTATGCATTTTTTTAAGCAGCTGTATATGACTTTATTATGTTTTAATGTACCATTATATAAAAATGTCAGGGTTTCTAAAATATTTGTAAAAGTTATTGGTCTTGTGAGTTTTCTGGTGTGCAGTGTTTTACAAACACATTTCTTTCTCTTTTGGTCAAAGATTTCAGCCTCCTGGCCCTTTGTTAGGACATATGTCAAGCTTTTCCTAATGTTTGCAAAGCTGAAACTTTCTGTATGCTACTGAAATTGATCAATTTAAATCAAGATAGGACAATCAAAGTTTATTATTATTATTATTATTATTATCCAAAAGCAACAGGGTGATAAAATGAAATTGATCTAAAACATATGAACTTATCACCCATCGTATTTACCTTAGGGATTGGGTGAAACACACTAGGTAACCTACAAAGTGGCCAGAAAGGTCCAAATTGTTCATTGAGGTTGGGTCCAATTTAGTTATATGCAGTTAACTTTTGAGTGAAGACAATAAAAACTACTGCAGTGCTAGAATCAAACGAGCATGTCACTGAAATATCCTCAACAAAACTCAACTCTAGCACAAGCATAGACAAAATCCCCATGATCCACCATATCGACTACTGCTGTCAGTTACTTCTTTGCTTTTTCTGACAGCTAGCTAAATTTGTCACAGAAAATGTGTTAACCTTTAACCGAAACCTAAGGAAAACTGTTGCCAACAACGCTACTTAATTAGACTGCACAGCAAACAAAATTTAGTATTTTGCATATAGATGAAACCAATATTCAATTAAACTTGACTGCCTGTGGGAAAACATGATCAATATTCAGAAGTTTAATAAGTCCTTATCCTTGAAGTTATTAAGAATGAGACAGGTTCAGTTAAAGTATTACATTTTGAAAAAAAGTATTCATTCCTGACTTACCAGAGTTTTTATGCTCCAATTTTCTTTTTAAACACACATCTGGATGCCCAGGATTTACTTTGATTTCTGTCAATGGTGAATGATTTTCTGCCTGTTCTACTTGGTTATCTGTAATAGTTTTGATGCTTTCCATATATGTTGCTTGTGTCATGGTAGATTCATGTTTAGACTGTGGTGCTGTGATAATGAATCGTGAAGTGGCTTGTACTGGTAGTGAGATGGTATGTGATGCTGGTGTAATTTCAAAGGGTGTTGACTGTATGAAGTTGTGTATAGTTGGTGAAATGTTGTTCAATGATGGTAAAATGGTATGAGAGACTGCAGAGTTTTGAAATTCTGTCAAAACCACACCGTCTGTAGGTTCTTGGGTAATGCCTGAATATTCACTGACAGGATTTACAGTGTGTACAGCTGCATCCATACTGAAAGGTGAGATGAGAAGTAGTTAATTAGGCATTGTATTGCTGCCACCCTAGACACAAGTTCATAAATTTCATTCTTAAATAGAAAGTCAAGATTGATTTATCACAAATAGTGAGGAGGAGTGAGTGTCTGTCATGACTTTAGGGAATGCACAGTGTTTGCTAGAAATTGATTTTTCAAGGATGTTTGACATGGACAATGCTTTTTGGATCACAAAATCAAAAATACATTCATAAATTAATTTTGAAGCTGCTCATTTTGCAGAAAGGAAATAGCATAGTAAGAGAGAAAACTATCATACACTGCGATATTCTCCTGTATCAATTATGTTTTATTACAATTTCATTACCTTGCAAAAAAAAGCAATTGGTATCCAGTAAATCAAATTACAAATTTTGTTTCTAAATCAAGTCATTTACATGTATGCTAATTAGCTCCAATGCACTTTGAGCATGTAAAATTGGAAGCTAGGTATCAACCCAATTTTAAAGGGGGCATAAATCCAGCAGTGAAAGCTATAAAAACAAAAACATACTTTTACAAATGAACTAAATTTTAATACTAATTACAATAATATTACATGTAATAATAATAATAGTAATAATAATAATAATAATAATAATAATAATAATAATAATCAAAGTTCTAACATCATTACTATAAAAGACCAGTTCTTATTATTTTATTTATCTTCATTTTTTTTGCGGGCTAGTCAAGAAGTTACAAAGTCTGCTTCATGGACTTTGAATTTACTGCAATGGGTGGAACAATGCTGCATGACCCAATTGGCAATCTTGACTGACAGGGTGTGCCAGTATGAAGCTTGAATAGCTACGAGAAAGTTATGTATAAAGCAACATCCTACATCAATGGTATCACCATTGCAATGTATGAGGTGTATGACCCCGGTTATATCTTGTCATATTTACATCATTAAACTATCAGGGCTGTTCCATTTAAACATACATGGTGGGGGAGGGGGGGGGCAGGTGGCCCAGTGGTCTAAGGGGCTTGCCTTTAGAAATCACTGATATCTCACCTCTGTCCACGTTGGTTCAAGTCTTGACTCCATTAACGTGGGTATGTGAGAAAGCTTGCAAGTAGCTTCCCGTGGGTCAGTGGTTCTTCTCATGGGCTTTCTGGGTTCTTCCCCTACCAAATATACTGGCTGTCATGTATAGCCTATCCAATGCTGATAAATGGCATTAAACCCGCAAAACCATAACAAACCAAACTAAACATACATGGTACCCAGGAAAGTCACATTTTAAAAATATTAATGCCAATGTTCTCTGGTTCATTACAGAGTTCGTATGAAAATGATACATTCTAAATTGCATATGTGGGTGACCACTCCACCTTGAAAGTGCCTGGTATGGTAGATTAGAACAATCTGACATTGGTAAAATATGCTGAAATGTTGACTTTATAAGGACAACAAAGACAGACAAAACTTGAGACCCTATAATACAATTTGTTTCTGTTGTTTTTAAGAAAATATTTCTTACTTGTGCACTTTAATTTCCTGACATTTAAGAAATTCTTTCAGTCTCCTTTCTCCATAATGGGAGGGAAGCTGAAGCGGCAACACATCCTCTGACAGTCCCATAACTTTATCTGCCCTGCAGCTACCTTCTTATATGGAAATTTCTGCTGCTTCCCCACTGCTTTAGCTGTAATTAAAACATATAATAGACTATGATCCACACTGACTTAAAACATAACCGTTAAATTATATTTATAAATATACATTACACACTAGGTAGTCGTCCTGTTATGGAAAGCCACCCAAATTTGATGGCAAGGTATCCTCATAATAGCAGTTGACCTTTCATAGGAACAAAATGGTTTTAATGTGCTACTTTGGTGCAAGATTGTGCCACTCCTGTCTTAATGAAAGTGGACCACAGTTAGTCCATTTTGTATAAATCTGTAGAGTTTACTGATACACCACTTCCATTTCCATTTCTTTACATGTGATACCTTGGAGCTTCAATAAATACAAATTATTGACGGTCATCAAGATTTAGAAAAATATAGTGGAATTATGAATATAGCTAATGTTAATGCCAGGGACAGTATATAACACTAGGATGAAAAACTCTAAAGAGCTACCAGATATCATCCATTCTATTTTTATATGCAAATAAGGCTCCCTGTGGTCAGTTGAGCAGTAAGCTCAAAGGCTTAGCAGAAGTGAATTTGCTGTAATGCTATAATCCTATCTGTGCTTACCTAGGTAAGAGGTTGAAGTTAGCTGTAAAGTGTTGTCAGAAACAATTTATATTTACTACCTTTAATTAATTATAACATTTTTTCTAATATGAGTACTAAAACACCCATAAACTTTTCCATTCCATTCTATATTGGACTCATAGATTCACTAAAATTGTACTAAAACACCATAAACTTTTCCATTCCATTCTGATATATATTGGACTCATACATTCACATTGAGTCTATAAAATTGTTTTTCATTTTGGTTTAATACAGCTCATACATGCACAACTTTCACATTTTTCAAAAACAAGAAAATGGTTTCTGAAGGCAGACTAGACTGGTTTCAATTTGTAATCACTAGAAATCAATTTGTAATCACTTGAAACTGGTGTAAAAATAGTGCTTAGCACTGAGTTTCAAAATACAAAGTTCTAGTCAGCTTTATATGTTAATAGCCTTGCTCACAACCTATATGTGCCTAGTCTAATACAATGACCTGTGCAGTCAACAGCGCCAATTGTACGGACCTTGAGAATTGCAAGCATGGAAACATATAAAGAAAATTGGGTCTCTAATTTTAAAATAACTCAGTGGAACATAAACACAGATATTTCAAAAGCTTTATCAATTTAATCTAGCATCTGAAGACAATAAAGGCATAGACCATTTATTCAGTAAATCTGAGGCCATGCAATTGTTGCAATCAGTTTGGCGGAATTAAATAGTGAATCTAAAATATCTGGCCCAAAACAAAGTAGATAATAACTGTTGACAGTTTTTTTTCTCCTGACAGACTATATATAACTGTTCAAATTAATGCTATGCTTTTATGATTAATATTAAATTTGTCTAAACAAAAACCTTCACTTTTTTGTGGCCTTCTAACTTTAAATTTTCATTCAGGAACTACCTGACTACATGACCTGGTTTAACTCGGATAATTTTCAGGTTTATACTGACATTCACTTATTGGCAGTGCAAGTCATCATCTAGGCTATAATTTCATTTTTTTAATAGTTAACTTGACTTAGAGAAGGAGTTACAGTACCTTCCCTCAGCATTTCCATATGTGTCCCTTACCCACTCTGGGTCTCCTATAGGAAAGCCTGACTATATAAGGACTTAACTTGGTTGTGGCCATAATTATCTGTATCTCTTGGCCTATGGCTTCTCCAGAATTCTCTTAGAATTTAAATTATTATATATAACTATAACTTTATGTAAAATCCACCTTGTATCTGTAATTTTCTGTTGTGGACAAATATTAATTAATCCAACAAATTATTCCTTTTTTAGCCAAAAGAAATCATGAAAGCTCTGTACGCAATTACTTTACAGTATAATTTATTCAAGTGGTCTTGCACTTGGCTGCGCAGTTCCTTTACATCCCATTTTGTTGCTGATGTCAGTGCCTATAAAATTACATATACAAATGAATCAAGGATGTTTTAGAAATATACATGTATAATTTTGACATAAAAATATGATGTAACATGACAGCTTCTTTGTCCAGCTACATTACCACTACACATGCTAATCCTACCGCATTTGTTTAGTCACGTTTTCCAATTGTTAAAATGCCATGTGGCCACAAAAACAAAGACAAAAGAGTTAATGAAAGTTTATCTCCTGAATCATCAAAAACCATATAAATGAACAATTTTTGCCCCAGGGTCTGTACTAAAGACATTACATCAGTCCCTCGCACACTTTCAGTACATAACACCTTTAGAACAAAGTATGTGCAACCTAGACCAGAAGAATAAAAAATTATAACAGCAACAACTAATTTTTATTAACATCTTCCAAACTTGTTGGGGGCCCTGATAAAATAAAATTTCACCAGAAGTTAACAGAAATGTCCATCAATAAAGTGTTACATATTTCTGAGGAATTAAGTCTGCTTGTTGTTAATTAATAATTAATTGTTAGAAATAACTGAGGAATTTCAGTATATATATGCTGTAATGGATACAAAGGGAGAGTTGGGAGATTCATTTCATCTCACCCATTCAAATTAAAATAGTACACTTTACAAGCAAAAGAATATGAAAGCACTGAAACATTTCAAACCACCCTCTCTAATTAAGTCATCATGGAAAAAATCATGGATCTACACCCATATTACAGTTTGGTGTGGGTCATGATTCATATAAGAGAAGAGGCAAACAAATGTCATGTTTGAACTCTATTGTTTCACAACACATACACAATAACATGACAACTGAACATTTGCCACCATAAAATGAATAAAACTGCTTGTGGAATCGATATGTAATATGACACTTAAACTTATCTTTCAACGCAATAGGTAAACATTTCCATATGGATATAAGGCCTTTCTTTGAAGAACTGTAATGCCTTCCCAGCTCCAAGTTCTAATTGCTCATTCCCAACATATCCTAGGCAGGCAAGTGACACACCAACTTTGTGCAGCTCTTTGAACCTGAACTTTTAATGAATTTAAATTTTGCAGCCTTGTTTTAAATACATGTAATATCTGAAATGGGATGAAAAAATAATATAAAAATTTATTCATCCTGCCTTCATATCAGAGATTTGTTAGATTGTAATGTCAGTTGTCACTCACTGAATATTTTTCTATCAAGTCTGACCCTATCTTCCTATGCAATTTTAGAATCTTCAACAGCAATGCTATATATAAATCTCCCTATACTAACTAAATAGATACATATGATCATTGGTATAGGATTATTCAAAAACCAAAACACATAGGGGTGGGGTGGGACTTTTGAGTGCCAAATTCTATAATACATCACCCAAAACTCGAAAGTTTATTTCATTGGCAACTTTTTAAAATGAAAACACATAGTACAGTCTGGATTCAATCGAAAGTGCCCCTCAATCTCCATTCTCACTATTCCTGAATTAGAACAAGTTAAATACAAAAATACTAGTGACAGAAAATAAAAATGGATAAAATTGTTCAAGTGTGATAGATAAAAAGGTCAATATGAGAGATATAAAGAACAATGTTACAGTAAGCTAGATAAGGTCAATATGAGAGATATAAAGAACAATGTTACAGTTAGCTAGATAAGGCCAATATGAGATATATAAAGAACAAGGTTACAGTTAGCTAGATAAGGTCAATATGACAGATATAAAGAACAATGTTACAGTTAACTAGATAAGGTCAATATGAGAGAGATAAAGAACAATGTTACAGTTAACTAGATAAGGTCAATATGAGAGATATAAAGAACAATGTTACAGTTAACTAGATAAGGTCAATACGAGAGAAATAAAGAACAATGTTACAGTTAACTAGATAAGGTTAATATGAGAGACATAAAGAACAATGAAGAAAGCATGTAAATAAAAAGAAGAATACTTAGTAGAAGAAGATTCAGAGTATTTTTCCTATAGTAAAGGAGAAGGACAAACCTACATTTTTATTTTGGTATAGTGAGTGTGGGTTTACATACAGCAGTGAGTAACCCCTGAAAAGTGTGTCCCAGTTTAAAATGAATTACTGTTGATTGATGTTACATATGTAAATTTATCTCAATATTTCTCACTTTCTGCAGCAATTTCGGCTATGTTTCACTAGGTGTGAATTAAACCCTTTTTGTCAGAATAAAGCGAACACTTTTCATTTGATCAGTGTGTATGATAAACAATCAAAATTTATATTCTGGCACCTTACTTTGCTGAGATTTTAATCATAGTTGTAGATAAGGAATGTGTAAGTATCTGCGGGTTTTATGCAAACAAAATTGACCAAAAATGCATAAAAAATTAAAATGAGTAACATTTACACACAAAATTAATTTTTAAGCATTGGAAGTGTTGACGATTAACAAGTCAAAACAAACACTTACAACTGTACCTTTGTTTTTTTTTAACAAACAGGTTATATCCAGATACACCTTTTGTATAAAAGCCTTTCTGACTTCTGTATTGTCTCCCGTTCTTCTTCCGAGAAGTGTTCCCAATCCAGTCCTGAATTATAAAATATTTTGATTTTTATGCTATACATTCCAAAGGAATAACTTATGAATCAATATATTGACAATTACATAACTTAAGTACTTAGACATTAACTAGAAATAGGACTCTGTTTTGAAAAGTGTAGGACTAGAAAAATTTATTTTAAAAGGAACAGTAATCATTTGTCGCTTTTGGCAACGTATGATAAAATATATTCTATGTGATGGTCAAACTGAGAAAAGTGACAATTTTCATTTTCCTTACTGAGGGACCGCGGTGGCTGAGTGGTCTAATATGTCTATGGTGCTAGCCTTTACAGATCGCTGACATCACAACTCTGTCCGCATGGGTTTGAGTGACAGTTCGCGGTGGTTCTGCCCGGGATCTTCCCAGGTTATTCCTCCACCTAATATACTGGTCGCCATGTATAGCCTATCATATGCTGAAAAATGGCTTTAAACCCACAAAACACAAATACATTCTTTTCCTTATAAATGATTCCCCTCTCCAACAGCCAGTGAAGTTAGAGATACTCATGTCATGTTAAATGTTTGGAGTTATACTGAGCAAGTCAATCTAACATTTTAATACACTTTACATTATTTGAGTGCCTTATGAATGGAAATTGACAACCTGTATTTGCTTCAGGATTTATATTATTAATTAATATGGTTGTAAGATAAATTTTCATTTTCACTTCAATTTGTAAGGTTTGCAGTAACAGTGATAAAATGAATGAGCATGTGATACTCATGAATTTATAAGAAATTTAAATATCAACTAAACTATCAAAATTCTGAATGTTAGCCTTTGAAAAAATGTAATAACTGTTTTGTTATACTGCACTATTCCAACAATAATGTCATAATTGTTTTACCTTCACCACCTTTTCATTCAGTCCGGATTTTGAGACTGCCTCCACTATCAGAGAGGCTTACATTTTTTCCCCTTGCTTGTCATCCCCCTATCCCATAGGGATTCAAGGGTGGCCAGCTGGTCAGGGGAAATTGCTGTCCGCTCAGAACTCTGTTGAATAACAATAATAATAATAACATCAACAAATCAAAATTATCATAATACTAATAATGATATTGATAATAACAGAAAACAGGGTTAAGAATAATAAGTATAATACACAAATGTCAAAAGTCTAAATGCCATACTGGGACCACAAAGCAAGTCATTTTGAATTTATTGATCATTTAAAAACTGACTCCATGCACATATCTTAAAAAAACATTAAAAGAAACACTTCATTTATTGATAAACTTGGGCATTTTTGCAAAATAAAAAATCAAAATATAATTTTTGGTAAAACTTGTTGTTTGATGTCATCAAGTATTTGATAGTTTCCACATTGGGACAATTGTTCTTTGAGACTTAATATTATCTTGGTTTGCATCAATCACAAAATCCATGAAAACCAAAATCCATGAAAACTGGTACATCTAGGCTCTTGAATAATAGTTCATTCACAGTATTTCAAAAAACAAAATGACTGGCTCACATGATCTGTTATGAAGTATACAAACTGTTTTGGTCCATAATAAATAGAAACTTGATTAATACTAATTGAATCATGACTGCCATAGGTCTCTTTTTAAAAACTAGTCTAATGTAATAATAAACTTGTATTATCAAAGACAAACAAGAGTCCTTCCATGGAGTTGACGCTCTCCTGGCCAAAAAGAACTTGTTAAAGATGAAACCATTTCTTCTTTCTATCTCCTGAGTGTTGAAACCATCTCTGATATTCATGAGCGATAACAAGATTTTCAAATTGACAACTGTCATGGCCATATTTCTTCCAGCTGATAGCACAGACCATGTTGCATGATTACATCAATTCAAACTGTGCTTTCAGGATACGTTTTACTCTGCTCATGTTTAAAATATTAGTAAATGAATTTGGCAGCCATATTGGATGTAATATTGGCACCATTTTCATTCAGTGTACCAACTAGATATCATAAGAAATCTTCTGCTGAAAACCCCTTGTTGCTATGACTTTTCTTTTTATGAGGAGTAGTGAGAAGATTTTCAAGATGGCAGCCATGGTGAGCATACTGGATATCAGATTGGACACCATTTTTCATTTAGAGCCAAGCATACATCATAAGAAGTCTTTTGGTTAAAACCCAGTTATTTGATATGGACCATACATTTAGGACAAGCAGTGATAATATTATTCAATATGGTCAAATGTCGGTGGCCATAATTGGCTGTCTGAGTGGGCAACCATTTTCATTTAGAGCCAAGCATAGCATAATAAGAAGTCTATAGCGATAAAAACCGAATTTTTACATGACCATGACATACTAGGACAAGTGAAGTGATAACAGTTTCAATATGGCCACTGTGGTCGGCCATACTAGATGTCTGAGTGGCATTACTTTCATCTAGGACCAAAACTATACATCATAAAATAAACATCTGGTGAAAATCACATGTCTTTTATATATTTTACCCTTCAGAAGGATTGGTGATAACAAGATTTGTACATGATGGCTGAGGTTAGGAGCCATACTTGGACATCAGATATCAGCACCATTTTTCATTTAAGATCAACTAGCCATTATAAGAACAAAAGTCTACTGTATAAGTTGGAAAACCGCATGTCTGATTTGACTCATCCCATTCAAGAGGAAATAACGATAACAATATTTCCTAAATGGCTGCTGTGGTGGAAAAACTACTGGAAATCAGACCATAAACTGATATATCATCCTCCAAACCTGTTAACTGATACTGATAAGCAATCCGCTCAAAACCTCCTCATCGGTTTTTTGTGATTACAAGCTTTTGGGGGATGATTTTATCAGGACTAGTCCAAATGGTTCCAGTTTTATTTTTGGTGGACTCAACTAGAACATGGGATGAAATTTTATGTGGTAAAGTTTCATGGCAATCCCTGCAAAGTGCAATTCAAAAGCAACGTAGCGGGTCAACAAAATGTTTGTGCTAAACCGACGGAAAACAGTATACGGACAA